>WOXC01000730.1:0-100000 GCA_011680675.1 Gymnobelideus leadbeateri | reverse complement strand
GTGGAAAAGGGAAGATGGGTTAGGTGCATGATAATTTCCTTAGAATATTCTAGGTCATATAGAAGAGATGTTGGCTGGTTCAGTATAGGGAAAATCTGGGACCAGTGAGTGAAAGTTTGCAGGAGGAAGATATATTGGCTTAACATAAAGAATACTTTGAACTGTGCCCAATCAGAATCATCAAGCTACCTTTGGAAGTGGTGAATTTGCTGTCCCTGGAGGTATTTTAGCAGAGCCTGCATGCCATCTTGTTCTAACTAGAGTGGATTTTGGTGAGGGTGCTCTTGCATGTAGGATGGGGAAGGCAGAGTTAAATTATGTGACCTATCATGGTCATGTTTAATGAAGGAACTGTATACTTCCTCAAGTATGGTTTCTCCATAGCTCAGGTAGGAGGAAGCCCAGAAAAATACTAACAGACATGTACTTCATCATAGAGTCTGTGACCAGACTTGATTTCTGCTTTATTACCATAGCAATCTGACCAAGTTCCAGCCAATCCCTGATTGCCTCTCCCATCTCAACAAGCACAGACCAGCAGCTTCTCTAATGTACTGTCTGGTAACGCAGAAAATAAAAAAAAGTTACTAATAATGAACTCTGTAATTTGGGCTCAATTGTGTCAGAAACAATTTTATTTAATATCCTTTCAAGTCATTTCCAGCTTGGAACTATGTTCAGACTGGAATATTACCACGTCTTCTTACATGATTCAGTTCCAAGAAGATTTTAGGTAACATTGGTAGGAATCTTGAAAAAAAATGAAATTACATTAATTAAATAACAATATTAATAAATATACAATATGTACTATTATATAATAATAAATTATATATAAATAAATAATAAATATCAATATATTAAAATGTAGTTTTGAGTTATTACAAAATAGTCACCACTCAGTTCCTTCCTGGATCGCTTCCCTTTTAGAGTTCTTTCCTATGATCTGTATCTTAACCTTGAATTTCAAAAGAGAAGACACTGGCCTCAGGTGGATGGGGTCATGGTAATAATATCTGGTAGGTTAGAAAGTCAGTTGGTACCGTCTAGACAAAGAGTTAAGTTTGCTCCATTTTAAAAGAAGGTCCTGATCTTTGTTCTTTTGACTTTCCCAAGGGAAAAGTCTGGGAAGGGGTTTAGGCTGGAGAAATAATATTTCTTAATATTATGAGAGAAACTAAAAAGAAGAAGTTTTTTGTTTTTTGAGGCAATCATGATTGCACAGGGGTCACACAGCTATTAAGTATCTGAGGTCAAATTTGAACTCGGGTCCTGTTGACTGGTGTACTTTCTACTGTGCCACCTAGCTGCCCCTTTTCAAAAAAAAGAAGCTCCCACACTAGGTAGTTGCCCAGAGCCTGGGCAGTCGGCTTTAGGTCTGAATGAATGGTTTTAGAAGCTTTGGGCATCCTACAGTTCACATGAAGGGATAAGCCAAGAAGCAAGTCTTTAACAAGTGGAAAGTATGAAAAATTTTTTGGTTTCTAGGTTTGAAACAGATTATCAGCAGTCAGCCACATTGTAATGTTCACTTTGGCACAGCAGAGCAAGGGGGAATGGATCTATTTAATAGGTTACTGGAAGAAGGCTCACCTTTTCTGCTGGCTTCTGTGCCCCAGGTGACGTTATGTTTGTTGCATGTGATAGGATCATTGAACATGCCCCAGTTTTGAGGTGCTTCCTTCATACCTATGAAATAGCAACGACTTGTATTGATCTAACATTTTTAAGGTTTGCTAAATTATTTTACAGCATCTCTGTGAATTAGGTAATGCAAGTATTACTACCCCTGTTTTAAAGGTGGGGAAGATGAGTCTTAGAAAAATTGTTACTTGCCTATAATCAAGCAACTAGTTAGATGAGTGACAGGATTTGAATCCAGTACTCCTGATTCTAAGCCCAGTATTCCTTTCCTATACCATGCAATCTTCCCTTTTCCTTCATACTCACAATTTATCCTTGCTGCCTGCTTATTTAATAGGTATAACTTTACCTATGGTGAGTTTATATGACATCTACTTCTCCCTCTGCAGAAGTCCTACTTCTAATTCTGGGCCTCTATGAGGTTGTGATGGAGAAGGAAATGGCAAACTACTCCAGTATCTTTGCCAAGAAAACCACAAAAGGGTCACAAAGAGTTGGACATGATTGAATTAACTGAACAGCATAAGGCTGGGAAGTGGGCAGTGGGGGGAGGGGGAGGAAGGTACCTCTCATCTCTACCAAAAGTCTTTTGGGCTTTGTGGGAGGAGGATTGCTGTGATGCCCTTACATAGCGGCGTGCTGGTAAATGTTTAACAACCATCTCTCTGAAAAAAAAAATGTAGGATATCCTTTTAGGTTTAATCTGCACTAATATTTTTCCACACTTTCTTTTTTTCTCTTTATATATTTTTTTCATCTTAATAGTATTTTATTTTTTCCAATTGCATCTAAAGATAATTTTCAGCATTCACTTTTATAAGATTTTGAGTTCCAGATTGTTTTCTTCCTCCCTCCCCAAGATTCTCTATCATTTTTTTAAAGCCTAGACAGTCAACAGAATAATAAATCCAGCCCTGATTTGAAGCATTTGCTGATTTCTGCAACAGAAATGTGCACACTGAAAATTTAATGATTGGCTCTCAGGGGCCATTTTGAGCTGGTCCCAGCACACCCTAGCCATTCCCCATTCTCTACCTAACCATGAACTCTCTCTGACAGGCTGTTCTCTATGATTTGTTTTTATATCATAGGAGAATTACACTTACATTCTTTGCTGCTTTCCATCTTATTTTCCATGCCTGGAATTCTCTTGCTGATCAGTTCTGATTGTTGTAATAGTTAGCTCCCTTAAGGATTCAGCCCATGTGCCACCACCAGCACCTTGCAGAATCCTTCCCCCATCCCTCAACCATTGGTACTTCCACTCCCCCCCAAATACTTTGTCTTTACTTATCTGTACACAGACCTCCCCCAGTAGAATGTTATGGATAATAGTAATAATAAAAGCTAGCATTTTTAGGACAGTTTAATAACATTTTACACCTTACCTTATCTGGTTCTAAGATTGTAAGCCTCTTGAGGACAGGAAGTTTTCCATTTTTTTTTCTTGTATCACCAGCACTTGACACATGACAGGCACCTAATAAATGCTCTTTGAATTGAATTGAATTACTCTCTAAATGCCTTGGCCATGTTTGTTCACCTCTCTGTGGCTTATCTGAGACTGCCTTTGATAATACTCTGGCTCTACTTTGGTCTTGTTGCTGGAATCTCTGAGGGTACTAGTGTCTGTGAAGGTCTGTTGTCTCTGGGGGGTGTGAGAAAGGATGATGAATAATGTTCCCTTAGAAGGTATGGTGAGCCTCGTTTTTTCCTCACTGAATTGGGTTCCTTTATGCCAATGTGGGAAAAGCACATGTGGTTAATGTTCCCTGTGGGGTGGATTCAGTGTACCAGACAAATTCACCTCTAGAAGTAAAACATCCCTCACTCTCAACCCCAGTTGCACCAGAACACTGCCCCCACCACAAAGGATGGAGCATCTTAGGGGCCAGATTGACTCCATTAAGCAATTTCTCCCAGAGGTATGACAATGACGAATCCTCTCTGCTTGGAAGGCTGCAGCTTCCACAATGAATCAAACCCCAAAAAGGGAAGAGCAGCAGTGATTAATAGTGGGGCTTGAAATCCAAACCATAATCAGACAGTGATTTGTCATCAGACCTGGAGACGATGATGGCGCTATAATAGATGATTCAGGCGTGGGGCGGCTGTCTCTAAACATGTTAATTACCCTGGAAGAAGTGGCTAATGCTTGAAACCGATGATTAAAAAAATGGATGTATGTGCATAGGAGGAAAATTCTTTCCCTGAGGTGGCAAGTTATCAAGGAACCAGAGCCAGAGCCCACACCATCCAGGCTTTTACCAAGAGAGCTGCCTACTGTGACTCGTCTAAACTTGGCCAGGGCATCAAGTGTGGCTTCCTTGTAGAGTACAAATTATTTTGTAAGATAATAGAATTTTTGGAATTGGAAGAGACATTGGAGAGCATCAAATCCAACTCTTTAATTTTTTTAGATGAGAAAACTGATATTAAGACTTGTGAAAGACCTTATAGAATGTAAGGTTCTTAAAAGTAGGATTGGTTTTATTTCATTTTATTTCTTTTTGTTTTCATACTCCCAGTGCCTAGACCAGTGCCTGGCATAGAGTGGGTACTTAATAAATGTTTGTTGATTAATTGATCAACCATGATCATGTAGTTGGTACTAATAATAACTAGCATTTATGTAAAGTTTTAATTTTATATATTCTATTTTTTTCTATATAAAGTTTAAGTATATAAACATTTAAAGTTTACAAAGTCCTTTACTTATGTTATCTCCAATTTTATTTTTACAACAACCTTGTGAGCTAGGTGCTATTTTTACAGATAGAGAAACTGAGTCTGGGAGAAATTAAGTGACTCTCCCAAGATCATACAGCTAAGAAGTATCTAAGGCAGGATTCACATTCGGGGCATCCTGACTCCATACTGAAGTCTCAAGCCATCGTGCAGCCCAGTTCCCTAGAAAGTAACAGTAGCAGGATTTGGACCCAGGTCTGCTGATTCCAGATCCATTGCTCTTTCTACTGTACCCTGCTGAGACAGTTCAAAAATAGTATTAGGACATAGGGGTAAATCTTCTTCCTGGATGAATTTACTGAACAAATTGGGATCTTACATTACTAAGTAATATGCTGATGATCCCAACTCATCCTCCAAGCTTGACAGTGCAAATGGTGGGCCCTTGATTAATTCTTGGTTACTCTTTTGAGTGTGGAGGATATCATCATTTAAATACAAAGTATAATGTCTATGTCTGCTTATGTGTGTAGGTCTAACATGTCTTGGGTACCTTCCTTGGTGTGTGTACATATGTGTGTACATTCATCTGAGGTGGTTATCTTAGCTGGAGTGGGGGGGGTCTCAACCTTGGGGGCCACTGCATATTTGCTATCAGTTGTTTTCTAGTGGTAGGGGTGGGTTTACTCTGAGGCATCCATTTGCTCTGGCTCTTGACCCAGAACACATACTTGCAGTTCAGCTGACTGGGCTTAGGGATATACTCCATGGCCAGGGAGGTGAGATTTTCCCCTCTGTGAAGCAAACTCCCCCCAAAATGGTTCACAATGGGAATAGAATCTTGCTCTTAGGATAACAGTTGACATTCATGTAGCACTGTATATTTGAAGTTCATCACAACTCTGAATGCCATGTACTTCCTCCTTATCCAGCTTTGCATTTTGGGAACCATAATCAAATCAGTGCTACTGTTATTCTTGGGCCTGTGAACTTGAATGGTAATCTTATGTATTCTATTTTATGCATTTAAAAGTATTATTCTGAGAAAGGGTACATAGCAGGGGAGGGGAACCTGTAGCCTAAGGGCTGTGCTTGGGGACCTAGAGGGCCACATGTGACCTGGAGGCCCCAGGTTCCCCTCCCCTGGTCTATAGGCTTCAGATTGCTAATGAGGTCCACAGCACAAAAAAAGGTTAAGAACCCCTGCTGTAGATACTGCTTCAGTCCTTTCCAGTATTCATATTTTGTGCCTCTAGAAAGGAGCTGGAGGCTCCATCCTTAATCTTTAACTCTGGTATCTCTGCTTCTCCCTCAGCTGGTGCTTCCAGAGTACTCAATCCACAGCCTTTTCTGTATTATGTTCCTGTGTGCCCAGGAGTGGCTGACACTGGGGCTGAATGTTCCTCTGCTCTTCTATCACTTTTGGAGGTAAGACTGCCTTTGATCTGAGTAACTGCTCCCCTTCATCTGCCCTAGCAACCCTCTGCCAGAGATAGAGATCCTCCAGTGCCAGGAGCCACCTCCTGACTTCCTTTCATCCCTTGCCAGCAATACTCATCCAAGGCCCTTTCATGACCTTCTCTCAGCTGGCATCCAGGGGACTCTCCATCTTGGTAGGTTGGTCCTAACTAAAGTCCTGAACCATTGCATGAGGCATGTGATGAAGAAAGAAACCATAAGGGAATTCAAAAGGACCAAAGGTCAAGAACTCTCTGAATTTTCTGTAGGACTATTCCTCCATTACAGCACCTCTTTCTTATGAAAATGCCTTTGCTCTTTTCAAACCCTCAGTTCTACAGATGAACCCTGCTTTGAGCAAACTTGATTATACATTTAGATTAAAATGAAGAGATGGTAATACTTCCTTGTTAGGTGGTTATTCTTAATTGTAAAATGATTGACTATAGGGCTTTTTAAAATAGTGAGACCTGCTCCATGCCCATTTAAAATGTGATTTCATTTACAAAAACTTGAAAACAACCTCCCATGAATACTGTTCACAATGAGGAACAGCTGTGTTTACAAAGTAGGCAGGTCAGATAGGAACCATGTTTGGGAATTTTAGAGTTCCATCACAATGGAATAAGATTCATTACAACCCTAATTTTAAGCTCTAACTCCAGTCCTTATCCCTAATGTTAACCCAGTCCCCAACTTGGGATATAATCCTTAATATTAATCCCTAACCTTAACTCAACCCACAAGTCCCATAAATCTAATCTTTATCCCTAATTTAAAGAACAAATTTGTTCTATGAAGTTTGGATTCAGTCAAAGGGCTGCACTTGAGGACCTAGAGGGCCACATGTGACCTTGAGGCCACAGATTCCCCACCCAAATCTATAACTATAGCCTATAACCTTAATCCATAAGGCTAACCCCACTAAGGGCAGCTAGGTTGTATAGTGGATAGAATACCCTGCTTGGAGTCTGGAAGACCTGAGTTCAAATTCAGCTGCAGACACTAGCTGTGACAGTCACTTAGGTCACTTAACCCTGTTTGCCTCAGTTCCCTCATCTGTAAAATGAACTGGAGAAGGAAATGTCAAACCACTCCATTGTCTTAGCCAAGAAAACCCCAAATGGGGTCACGAATAGTGGGACTTGAGTGAATAACAAACTTCCTAACTGTAACCCTTAACTCCTAATACTAACCCTTAGTCCTAATTTTTTAAAACATGATCCTTTTTCTTAGTCCTAAACTACATTTCACTACAGTTCTTCATTCTAAATTCTAAGTCTGATTTATAACCTAGAAAATTGAAAAGCTTAGATAATTTTAAAAATACATCATGTATGTTAGTTTCAAATTCCATGCTGTTGGGTGACTGAGGTCACAAAAACTATTGGAGAACACCTGTCCTCCTTTGGATGCCCCCTTCCCACCAAGACCATGCACTGTTATTACTCTGGGGACTTCCTATCTGGGAGGAAGGTATCTGGTATTCTGATTTACACTAAGGTAACTATATCTACATTCCACAAGTCCTTGCATTTCAAAGAGCCAACAAGAAGGTACTACTTAGCCAAATGAATGAGTCTCTAATGAAGTTTTAGGTATTAAGGCAACTGGGTAGGGGAGATATTTTCCACATGGATGATTGGGCAGGGACGAGTGAGGGAAGTAGTGGGGAGATTTTTACAACCCATATCTCATCTTCTATGCTTTTGTCTTGAATTTCCCTATCACTATAGTATCTCTTTATGACAGGACCCTCTTTCCATCCTTTAGTGCTGAAATGTTCCCTATTGCTGCCCAACAGCTGCTTCATGTGCTCCTGGCCAGTCCCTGCCCCAATGTCCACAGACTTCTCTGTCTTTCCCTCTAAGCTGCACTGAGCTGGAAAAATGATGCATTAGAACTTTTCCTTGGCTTTACTGATTAGAATTCTACCTAGTTTTTCCCCAGGTTGTTATGGAGGAGGTGTATTGGGTGAATGGAGACAAAAAATGCTCCTCTCTCCACCATCTTGATTCTGCTCTGTGTCTACAGTCAAATCCCCTATGTAGAAGGCCAGTCCACTTAGGTTACAGGCTTGCTCACCATGATGCTGGTGGATTTTGATAGTTAGGGGCTGTTATTTGGTGACCAATCAACTCTTCAATGGTGTTTTCTTTCCCTATAGGTATTTCCATTGCCCTGCAGATAGTTCTGAACTAGCCTATGATCCTCCTGTGGTCATGAATGCAGACACCTTAAGTTACTGTCAAAAGGAGGCCTGGTGTAAATTGGCATTCTACCTCCTTTCCTTCTTCTACTACCTTTACTGGTGAGTTTCTCTCCTCTCCCCTGTAACCCTCAGAGTCTGTATAACAAATGGAAGGAATCTCTGTGTGGAAATGCAGGGTGGCCTGGTTGATACTAAGGAAGGCAAAGGTGATCATAGGCTCAAAGGAAGTTAGAACTAGAAGGAGCTTAGAGATCATATTCTAACTCCCTCATGGAATATGGGAAGATGGGAAGAACTCAGGGACACCTTAGAGATCTGGGACTAGCGTGGCAAGTTGGGCATATGCCAGAGAACCCCTTCTGGACTTCATTCAGAAAATTTCCAGTAGAAAGGCAATATGGTTATAGTAGAAAGTCCCCACTGAATTGAAATCTTGCTTTGGTCATTTACTACCTGTGTGATCCTGGGCAAATTTCTTGACCTCCCTGGGCTTCAGTATTCTCATCAATAAATTGAAGAAGTTGGCCAGATGGTCTCTGAGGTCTCTTTCAGCTATTGATGTAGAATCATATATATCCCTCTCCCCACCTTGATCTCCGTGAAAGTTCTGAGCTAGATGGGTGAGGGTCCTGGAACATATTTCAAACTTAGGCTTCCCAAAGGTCTCCTAGAACATATACTTGAAAGGGGATTGTAAAGCCAAGCATTAGCAGCTTTCCAGAGGACTGCTGCTGTGAACAGTTTTCAAGGTTCTGATTACATAGTATAGTGAACTCTCTATTTATTTAATAACAAATCAGAGCAAAGCATTTACAGAAAATCAAGGTATAACATTCACAATGTTACAATTTATCACAGAAAATCAAAATACAGCATTCACCATGTCACAACTCAACAACTTATCACTAAAATGGCCATATAGTTTTCACCAAAGTGATCACATAGTTTTAAACAAAGCACATTCATTTAGTCAATCACAAAATCCTTAATTCAATCACGAAGTACAAAAGTCAAAGTTCTCTACCCCTAGGTCACAATAAATCATAATCTTCTCAGTCACTACACAGTATCTAAGTAAAATCTTCTTTCAGCTTGACTGGATGCTGGCTCTCAGCTTCCATGGTTCCTCTTCCATGATCCCAGCTCCAACTGTCACCTGGGTTCAAAGGCAGGCAGCTCCCAGTTCCTTGTCCAGCTCCTTGTTCAATTCTTCATCCAGTTACCATTCCATATTGAAATTCACAGTGTCCAGTCCACCTCAAGTCCTTCACAGTTCCTGTGCCTGGGAAGACAAAGCTTGACAGAGCCACAATAATATTCATGCACATTGCTGGCACCATTATCAATTCACTATCTGCCTATGAAATCAACTCAGACCCACCAACAAGGTCTGAGAACTCAACACAAATCATCAACATAGAAATCAACAAAGACCCACAAACAAGGTTCAGCACAAATCATCAATAAAGTCCCAAGACCGCCAAAACCCTCCTCCAGGACTTCTGTAAGTATACAACCAGAAAATCCTCTTTCAGGGCTTCCAATAAGGTCCCAGAGCTTCTATACAAAGTATTACAAACAAACATCAACATAGCAGAGCAGACAAACAGAGTGCCAGGATACCACAAGTTTTCTCCTTGACTCTGCCACCACAGAAGTCCTCTTCTCAGTTTTGCTGTCTCTAGCCTGGAAATTCTCCTTATATATGGTCATTAGCCGCTCCCCTTCCTATTGCAGGAGTTCATATATTCTAGGGTTCACAAGTTATGGGGTTCACATGTTCTGTTTCTTAACAGACTTGATACAAGGCTCAAAAGAAAGTTGAACTGAAACAAGGTGTTAATTCAATAGCTAAAATAGGGTGTGAGCTATTTCTGTGCTTGCTATTACAGGGATTTAAAAACATTCTTCCATAGTCCTCCATACTTTAAGGATTGCTATTCAGAATATTCCTATCCCATCCCACCACCAGCAACCCAATTGTGGAGTGAACTGGAACCCCTGGCCTTGCCTCTCTTTTTAGCCTGGGATGGTCCTGTGGGTGCTTAGGGTGCACTACAACATACTGCTGAGCCAAAATCGAACTTCTAGGCCCTTGGCATGAATAGATTGTGGAGGGCAACTATTTGACCAGCATGGAATCATGAATAGCCAAGGCCTTAGCTCTTTGCTCAGGTATAGGTTGGACTTGGTCTCTGAGGGCCTCTCCAACCATATGGTTCTGTGATTCTGAGTTTGGCCATGTGGTAGAGGGAATCACCCAGTTTGAAGATGGGTACTATTATCTTTGGGTCCTTGATCAAGTCATTTACCCTCTTCTTAGAGGATTGCATTACACAATCCCAAAGGTTGATTCCAGCTTCAAAACTTAAAAGTATTTTAAAAACTAGAACCCTATTCTAATACTAGGACTAGAGAGAGTTGCTATAGCAGTGGTCCCAGACTGAGGAGAGTTATGTTATGTAGTCAACAAGAAAAGACTCGAACCCTACTCTGAACCATGTGAACCATGGAATCTTTGTTAATCAGAAATTTTGGGCTGGAAGGGATCTCCAAGGGCATCTTGTCTAATCCTTCCTTTTACAGACAAGGAAACTGAGGCCAACAAAGGTTAAATGACTTACCCAAGGTCACAGGTAATAAACATCAAAGGCAGGATTTGAACACAGGTTCTTTTAGCTGCCTGAATGCTTATGTTTTAATTCTTTACTTTGCCTCATTCTGGCTCTAGGAAAGGCAAAGAGAGGGGAAAAGGAGAAAGATAAAGAGAACTCTGGTCTTCATTTCAGTGCCACTGACATATTTGTGTCTGAGCACTGAGATGCTGCAGGGAAAGATGACATATGAATTTATAGACAGATAGAAATGTGTCTCTTTGGTTGCTCGTTTGGGGTGATGGGAAGGGGTGGTGTTGGCAGTATTGACAACAGCTTGTCAACGAGAGTGTTCTGTAACCAAATGTGTTCTAGACATTCTTTTTGACTCATTATCTTCCAGTCCTTTAGTTCAGAGTAATTTGGGAATGGCATTTTGTTAAATTCATGGTTTTTGTATTAAAAAAAAAAATAAGTTGCAAGGACTCTTTTTCCCTCCTTCACAAGTACTGGAGTTATTGCCAGTTATTGTTCACTGAGTCTAGCTTGATGTCCTCTCATCCATGCTAGATTCATAATATTAGGCTTTTGCTTCTTGGACCAGTGTACTAGCCATAGAATTGTAATTCTAGGACTGGAAAAGACCTCAGATATCATCTAGTCTTATTTTCAGATGATGGTCAAGGAGGTTGAATAATATGTCCAGTGTCACACAGGTAAGTGTCAGATGTGGAATTTGAATTCAGATCCTAGGCCTTCTAGTATGAGGACTTTGGGTTCTTTGCCTCTAGACCCATTGTCTCTAGACTATTTCACCCCAGTAGAGAAAACCTCATTGATGTCTTCCCTGCAGTCGGAGGGGGAGTGCAAGAAAAGAGCCGGGAATAAGGGGAGCTGGCCTCTGCACCCAGCCTGTTCAGTGATTGTGTCTTTGGCCACATCATGCCACTTATCACAATTGAAACTTCCCTCCCTCCTCCCCTGCCCCCACTTACTTATACTTTGGCAAGGAGACTCTTGAAACCAGAGGCGCCAGGCTGGAAGACAGTTCATCAGGACAGTATTACTCATTGTGACTTCAGAGCAGAATGGGTCAATAATAATACACTTCAGCTACTTTCTTGTAGACTTTTCAGATGAGCTTTGTTGCCAGCTACCATTTCCCCCACCCCCACTCTTTGAAGAGGTGGTTGTTTTCCCCTTCTGCCCAATGAAGAAACAAAATTAGTGCATTTTGATACGAGCTGTTCCTCTACCTCGGGGGAATTACCTGAAGAAATCTCACAGAGACCAAATGTTCCACACCCTACTTTCTCTCTTCCATTGTCAGGGACCAGGCCTTAGATCACATGTTCCTAAACCATATTTAACACACAGACCCCAATGGTTGATGATTCAAAAGGTCCTTGAGAATAGTCCAATTAAATGTCCATTTTGTACAGGTGCCCAGAGGGGCCAGTGCTCACCAATCAGCCATAACAATCATGGTAATAATAATTATACTGGCAACAATAGGGGGAGAATCATGTGAGAGTCCAGGGCCCCAGGTGGGGCCCTGGCAGCTGGCAGACTACCATGCTCCCCTGCTTGCTGTGACCTGCCTGGCTCCCCATGGAAAATAACATCAAACAACAGTAAAAGGCGTAAGAACCATAATAATAAAGAGAACAATAGGTTCTCAGGAGCAATCACAACTTTCTTTTTTACCCAAAGGACGCAATATGCTTTCTTAAGAAACGTTTGGTTAAAGATTGGCAAGAGGAGGACCAGGGGATGGGCCTGTAGAGAATGTGTGTGTTAACACCCCAAGCCAACACTAGTGACTGCAGTAACGAAGGCAAGGGAGGGGCTGTATTTTGAACACGTCTTGCCTACCTCGGGCACCTACTGGAACACTTCCCTAGGCCCCCGCCTGTCACCTGTTTCTTTCTAATTGCAGCATGATCTACACTTTAGTGAGTTCTTAACTGAAAGATAACCTACGTCATCAGAGACTGGCACCAGGAAAAGGACGGAGGCTTGAGGAGAGAAGTCGATTGACACTGGAGATTGGATTGGAAGGACCTGGAGGAGGCGTTGAATTTGGAAGCTGAGGCCATTGGTAGAGCGTGTGGACAAAAAAGAGAGCGAGACCCAGTAGGCAGAATGACTGGCTTCAGAACTCATAGAATGCAGCCCGTGGGCTGAATAAACTGCAGTCGGTGCTTGTTACTCTGTGTATTGCAGTCTTTGGCATTCCAAATCCCACACATGAGCTGTGTATCACTCCTGAGGACTGGGAGAGGTGGGGGAGAGATACAAAGCCAAACTGCTCATAGGGGAGAATTGCTGCTTACGAGAGTACTCCATAAAACAGCTCCCTGCAGACACTTTTCCCACTGGCTTCCTGGTAACAGTTCAGATGGACTGTGGGAGTGGAGGCTGGGCTGGCTCTCTGCAAAGGGATTGGAATGCCTGGGCACAGCAGTTCCGGGCCAGGGATGTGGCCTGTGTGGACACCAGACAAACTTCCAAGGCCTCCCGGTGCCCCCTTGGCTAGCAGACATGTGTGGTCTTCCCGTAGGCAGCCCCTGAGAGTAAAGCTTCCAGGGGGTGTTCATCTGTGTTTCTTTTTATTAAGCTCCAAATGATTGGTGATAGGATGTTGCTAGGATTCCATGGATATACTTGCTAAGAATTCTCTGCAAGCCTGGTAAAGGAGTAACGCCCTGCTCTCTCTCCATCCCCACTCCCTGCCTCCTAGCCCCTGTAGCTGTTTGATAATGGCAAGTAACTGACTGTTTAAAGTATGAGCTGTTAGCCGCTAGCGATGATGTGTCCTGTTATCCTGTAGAAACCAGGCAGTGTCAGTCATTGTTAATTGGTACTCCAGGAGAACACTTCGGAAGTCTGGATACAGGGGATCTGGGTTTGGATCTCAGCTTTACTACTGGTGAAATCCTGAGCAAAGCACTTCTCCCTGGGCCTCAGTTTCCTCATCTGCATGATATAGAGACCCCCCCACTATGCTTATTCTTAGTGCTACAGGCTATATTCCAGTTATAATGGGTAAAGCTGTAAATGCCACTTAAGTAGGTCTTAGATTTACAAAAGGGTCTGAATAGACCCCTGGACTTGGATTCTGGAAGACCTGAGTTGAAATATTGCCTCATACATTAGTAGTAGTATGGCCTTGTGCAAAACAACTTCTCTGGGCCTTACTTAGTCTCCTCATCTGGGAAAGTGAGGAAGCTAGATTGTCACCTCTGATGTTCCTCTTAGCTCTAAATCTGTGATGCCAGGACCTTATGACTAGATAATGTCTAAGGTTCCTTCAAATCTACATCTGTGATCTCCCATCTATATCTCTGCTAGAAAGCCAGATTTGGAACCAGGGAGACTTGGGTTTGAGTCCTGCTCTGACAAATACTGTCCGTGTAACTCTAGCCAGTTTATTTACCCTCTCAATATCCTAGGCCAGAGATAACAAGACCATTGCCCAAATCAAATTAAAAAGATTGATTGGGGAGTGTTTAACAAAATAAAAATATAGTAAAGCACAGATAACATTGCATTTATGTTAATATGTGGCCCACAGAGATCTGTACATACAGATTTGGTTAGTTGTTCTTTTCAGTTGTGTCTGACTTTTCATAACCCCTTTTAAGGTTTTATTGGCAAAGATACTGGAATGATTGACTATTTCCTTCTCTAACTCATTTTACAGATTAGGAAACTGAGGCAAAAAGGGTAAAGTGACTTGCCCAGGGCCACACGGCTAGAGACTGGATTTGAACTCAGGCCTTCCTGACTCCAGACCAGCCATTCTATCTACCATGCTACCTATCTGCCCCATGTACAGATTAATGGCCCCCATTTTTATTTGAATTTAACACCAGTGTGCTGGGCAGCTCTCTAAGACTCTAAGTTACGTTGGTAGAGGGAGTTTCCTGAGTAGGAGTTCTCTATACTTATGAAATCCCATGTTCAGTCCCTATGCCTGCTTATCATCACTAGTTACATTTGCTCTGATGTGGAGAAAAGCAAACACATTCTGCAGAACTTGGTGAGCATCAGATATCTAGAAGAGAAAGACAGTGTCATTTTCAGCTTAATTTATAACCCTGCTTTGTTCATGTTGTACAATTTGATGTAAAGATATCTGACCATTTAGAAATTTTCCATTGAATATTCTCCCTGTGGGATGGGAGTTGTGAAAGGGGGCTGGGGGCTCCTATAATTGGGCATAAATGATTTCTCCGCTTGTTGACACAAATAGACTATTTATATATGTGCTGGTGCTCTGTTTGAAACCTGTGACGAAGGTTTCTGAATGGCATTTCTGTTACACGCTATGTGCTATGTTTAAAAACTCAGTGACAATTTGGGTTTCTCACCTCGCTGCCTGTCTCATTTTGCCCTCATCACAGGCCTCTGTATGGTTTGTAAACTGGTAGGTGGGGAAGCAGGCTTAAAAAAAAAGAGAGATTTGCTGCAGAATAGAAAGTATTTTGTGAAATTCTGCAAGAGCCTGGGGATAGCGAGGTGGGGTGGTTTGAAAAGAGAGCTGGGGGGCGGCTAGGTGGTGCAGTGAGTAGAGCACCAGCCCCTGGAGTAAGGAGGACCTGAGTTCAAATCTGGCCTCAGACACTTAACACAAAAACTAGCCATGTGACCTTGGGCAAGTCACTTAACCCCAATTGCCCTCCAAAAAGAAAAAAAGAAAAGAGTTCTGGGTTTTGATTCATGAAGACCCGAGACCAAATCTTCCATCAGACACTCACCAGGTAGGTGACCCTGAGTCTGCTTCCCCATCCAGGATGTGGCTCCCAGAGATCTTTATGTACAAATTTTGTTGTTATTGTTGTCTTTTCAGTTGTGTCCTGTTCTTTGTGACACAATTTTTGGGAGTTTTCTTGGCAAAGATATTGGAGTGGTCTGCCACTTCCAGCTCCAGTTCATTTTACAGATGAGGAAACTGAGGCAAATAGGATTAAGTGACTTGCCCAGGGTCACACATCTAGCAAGTGCCTGAGGACAGATTTGAACTCAGGAAGATGAGTCTCCTTGATTCCAAGCCTGGCATTCTATCCACTGCACCACCTTGCTGCCCCATGTACAGATTAGTGAGCCTCATCTTTATTTGAGTTTGATATTCCTGTGCTAGGCAACTCTCTAAGACTCTGAGCCTTAGTATCCTAATCTGTTTAAACAAAAACAAAAGTATCTACTTTACAGGTTTATTGTAAGGATCAAATGAGATGATGTTTGGAAAGTGCTTTGTAAACCTTAAATACACACACATTTTTTGTTGTTGTTGTTTTGTTTTGCTTTTTGAAGGAGGGGGTAAGGTAAGGCAATTGGGTTAAGTGACTTTCCCAAGGTTACACGGCTAATAAGTGTTAAGTGTCTGAGGCAGGATTTGAACTCGGGTCATCCTGACTCCAGGGGCGGTACTCTATTCACTGTGCCACCTAGCCGCCCCTATACACACACATTTTTAAGAGAGGCAGTGTGGTTTAGTGGATTGAGTGCCAGATTTGGAGTCAGGGAGACTTGGGTTAAAATCCTCACTTGGATATTTATTAGCTGTGAGACTCTGGGCAAGTCACGTAACCTTTGCCTTGGTTTCTTCTTCTGTAAAATGGCACCCACTTCCCAAGGTTGTTGTGAGGGTGGAAATGACATCATAATTGTAAATCGCTCAGCACAGTGCCTGGCACATAGTAAGTACTATATAAATATTCAATATTATTATTATTGTTGTTGTTGTTATTTTTGTTTTTGTTATTCCAGCTATGTGACCTGCTTCCTCATCTGTAAAATGAGGGAACTGGAACTTTGAGTTCCTTTCTAGATCTAAATCTATAATCTTATAAAATGCAGATTTTTATGCCAAGACAAGATAGTGAGCCAACATCAATAATGAGACCTTTTGGAAGAGCTACATTAACTCCCCTGGATAGGAGGAGGAGACCACTGAGTCCTTTGACTTGCACAACTCCCTGTCTGGACTGGTTAACCCAGTGCTCATGAGCCCAAGTCTTGGGTGCCATCTTTGTGTGGTCAAGTTAATTTTCCCCAAAGAAATAAGTCCTTTTGATCCAAGGTCACAGACTGTGTACTCACCCCAATATCAGTAAATGCAACAAGGATCAGAGAGAGAGTGGCCTTGGGTAACTCCTTGCCCCCTGACTAGAAAAGCAGATCTGAGTTTTCATCCAATTAATGGAACATCAGGAACAAGAACTCTACATGTGTTGCTTCTAAAAATAAACTTTAGAGTGAAACAATAAATGGTTGGTGGTAAAGGGTTGGATAGGAGCTGCTGTTTTTGGTTTTTTTCTTTAATGGAGAAAGCTGGAAATGCTACTTAAGTAAGTCTTCAACTTACAAAGGACAATCATTCTGGCCAGCTCCCACTGTCTTTATTCTTTGCCCTTGCTCCTCACAAAACACAATCCCTAACTAGGGAAAGGTTCTGTGTCCTTTCTGCTTCCTCCCTTTGCCTCCTCCCAGGTGGGCTAATGGGTAAAACCCAGAAATGAGCCTTGAGGTAAGGATGATGGCTCAAGGTTAAATACAAAGTGGATATACATTATTATGTAACCAGCCAATCTCCAATCAATCTTGGCAGTGAGGGAGAGTGGGAATGTAGAGCATATCATAGATTTAGACTCAGAAGATCTGGGCTCAAATCCTGCATCTGTTACTTACCCATTGTGTGACCTTGAGCAAGTTATTAAATTTTGGGGGGCTTCAGTTTCCTCATCTGTGAAATGAAAGGGTTTGACTGGACTCATGAAATCACTGATTCCCTGTGCAATCATCCAGTACAGCTGCCTCATTTTGGGGTTGAGGAAACTTCTCTCCAAAACAAACATTCCCGGTTCCTTCAACCAGCCTTCCTATGGCATGATCTTGAGGTCCATCATCACCCTGGTTACCTTCCTTTGGAGCTCTCCAGCTTATCAGTTCCTACTGGAATGTACTGAACTGAAAACTGAAATCAACAGAACTGAAAACAATAGAATTAGCTATAGTTTGGAAGTGAGAGTCTCCTAGGAAAATAAATTGTTTGATAGTGTTAAGGGATGCTTTTCTCGAAGACTAATTGGAAAAACACTGCTATTGGATCATTGACTACTCTGGTTCATTAACACTTTTCTTTGGCTGAAAAAACAAGAAAGACAAATTAATTATTATTATCACATAGGACATACTCTAAAGGACAAAGACTTCCTACTAGCTTGCCCAGATGTCTTGGACTCCCAATGAAGAGGTGAACCATTGGTCCTAGCACTTGATCCTGGACCCTCATGGTTATCTGATCCACTGTGGGTTTTAATCTGTTAAATCCCTGTGGTAAAGGCCTTTGTGTATTTCAAGGGGTGTCTCCCTATGTGTAGCAGGAGGGTGTCATTGTGGGAGTGGTTAAAAGGAAACCAGAATTAACATTTCTAATGTCTTCTCTCCCCACCCTTCTCCAAGGGAAGCTTTAATTCCTGCCAGTGGAGAAGTGGAAAGTTGGGGCTTAGAGACTGCTCTCCTCAGAGAAAGGGGGTACTGAGCTAGAAATATATCTATTTGCTCTCTCAAATATTTTTATTTTAGAAGATGTGATCAGGTTCAAACTAATTTCTTATTGCTGTTTTTTTTTTAATTGGGGAGGTATTAAGTTTTATAGCTAAGGCTTGATTCCTTTCCCACCAAAGACCAGTTTCACAATGAATATACAAAACACTTAGCCAAGAAAACCCAGTTGTCCAAATCAGTAGCAAAATAGAGATCAGAGAAAGTATAAGAAGGATAAATACCAGACAATACAGATTGAAAGAACTCCCCCATTGGAAGAGAGGCATCTTAGCTCAATGAAGAGCTAGAAAGGGTCCTAGATCTCACTCAAGGGGAAGTTCTACACAGACTCTAGTGTGGCAAGCTGGGGATAAGGATATAATGGAGACTGTCAGTTCATCTCCTGCCTTCCCAGGGTCTTTTCCTTCAGCACACTGAGGTGGGGTTGGTGTCCCCTATTTTCCCTCTTGAAGCTGGTAGTCAGAAGTACCCAGGGACCAAAGTAACTTGGCAAGAGAAGCTATAGCAACTCTTTCCCCACTCTCACCAACTCTGTGCCTTCTCTGCCATAAGGCAGGACATTTCTCTGCACCAGTGAGCAGGGAGTCCCTACCGAAAGGCTTTGGCACTGGAGCTATATCCTCTTAGAGGAAGAGGAGTGAGAGGAGGAAGGATCTCAGGAAAGGGAAATGGGTTGGGGGGACAACAGTAGAGAGCAAGACGGCAGGATTACTTAATGCTCACTAGGCTCTTCCTTAGGGTCCCGTAGGAGTGGGGTGGCGATGCTGGCCACAGGGAAGCAGTTTAATGACAGGGGCAGGGGAAGCAGTTTAATGACAGGGGCAATGCTTTACATTACAGTGTTTGAAGGAAGAAAAAATGTGCTTTATTTGTTAAGGTAGCACCATTGACGCAGCAATAGGATTGAGAAGGGTGCAACTCCAAGATGTTCATGGGGATCCCCATCTACTGAGCTTTAACTCAGTCAATCATACAATCAGTAAGCATTCATTATATATCTGCTATGTCCTGGTGCCTGTGCTAGGCACTGGGGATACAAAGGCAAAAATGTACCAGCTCTAGCCCTCAAAGAGCTTATACTAGGGGAGAAATGTACACACAAGTACAAATACAAATACGTATGTGGCACAATGGATAGAGCCCTGGCCCTGGAGTCAGGAGGACCTGAGTTCAAATGTGCCCTTAGACACTTACTAGCTGTGTGACCCTCAGCAATTAAATGCCATACATTTCCAAGACTGTTGTACAGGCTTCAGGTGTGATCTATGGCCTGAACATGGAACAAGGCCACATAAGCATTGAACCTGTTCCCTTGGCCTCTTATTAGCCCTTGAACCACTGAGGGAAACGCTGGAGAGAAAGAACAATGGGAAAAGGGAAAAGAATGGAAAAAGAAGAACAGGGAATAATACAGAAGTTTAGATCCTTCCTTGTACACTCATCATAACCTCCCATACCCGGGGAGCAGACTATTTTAGCGCAGTGACATGGCGGCATGTGGTGAACGCCGAACCCAGCCCTCCCAGGAAACCCTTCTTTCCTTTCCTATTTTTAGGCTTGCTAATTGCACCAACGTTGAATAAAGTTGTCACCATTATGATGGGTTTGTTCTCCGACACAAGAAATTAATGCAGCTCCAAATATGCTTTGACAACAAACAATTAATTGCACTCATGCTGGGTCATTATGCAGATCCATTGCATAACCTTTTGTTTGCCTTGACTTCTCCTGTTTTTCCTGAAACTATACATTTACAAATGGCTCTGTTTTGTCATAACATTTCCTTAATATTAGAGCTCTTTTTCCTCTCCACTATCCCCCACCCCTATCCGAGTTTGTGCAGAAAAGCCAGACGCCTCAAGGGCAAGGGGCAGAGCCTTGGTCACTGATGCTCAGGAAGAAGGCTATATTTGTCTTAGCCTCTGAGCAGAGAGCATGTGATATTTCCTCATCCGGAGATAGGAGGTTTTAATGAACAGGGCAGGACTACCCTCATGGAAAATCAAGTATTTAATCTGCTAGCCTGTGGGGTAATCTGTACTTTTTGCGTTTTCTCCACTCCGGATTGGGAGTAGCAAGTGACTGTAACCTGCTGTGCCTACCAACTCTGTTTACCAAGGTGGCAGACAGAACTTTGAGAACTTATCTGATCTGATTCGAATGCACTATTCTTCCTCATCTCCTGAGATTTAAGAACTTTTCTCTTTGGCAAATTTATATTTCACTCGATTGATCGGCTGATTCAATAAGTGTTTATTAAGAGCTTGCTATGTAAAACATAATAACTATTCATATTTATATTACATTTAAGGCTTATAAAGCACTCCCTCCCACCCCCGCAATAATCCTGTGAAGTCAGCTGTCTTCACCCCCATTTTACTTAGGAGGAAACTGAAGCTCAGATTTGAAGTGACTTGCCCAGGATCATACAGCTAGTAAGAATTAGAGCAAAGATTCCAAGCCATCTCCACTGACTCCACATCCAATACTCTTTCCACTACCAAGAGTTTTTAAACTTTTTTTGGGTTATGGACCCCATTAGTCTGGTGACACCAATGGACCCTATCTCAGAATAATGTTTTTAGGTGCATAAAATAAATTATATAAGATTCCAAAGAAAACAAATTACATTAAAATAGTTATCAAAACATTTCAAGAACAAATTCATGGACAACCAGATTAAGAACCTTTGTGACTATACCATCCTGCTGTCTGGTCTTAACCTCAAAAAGTTTACAATTTGTTTAAGGAAATAAGATATAAGCACATGGAATAGTTAAATGACAATATAAGAGTATCTATAAGGGCCAAAATGAGGGACACAAATGATGAGTGTTATAGGAGCAAAGGTAAGGGCCTGGTAAGGGCTGACCTGTGTTATGAAGGAACTGGACTTAACCTGACTGGACTTTTGAAGAATGTGATGGATGGATGGGTAGATGGGTTGAAGTTCACCCTAAACATGTTGGGGTAGGGAGGGGAAGAGAGTGAATAAGAGGCTTAGATAGAGGAATGAGCACATGTATGTTCAGAAACAATAAATTGACAAGTCTTATTGGAGGAAGCAGGCAGTTCAGTAGGGGAAAGAGTCAAGTCAATGAGCATGTATTAGGCACATACTATGTACCAAGCACTGTGCTAAGTGCTAGGGATACAGATACAAATTTTAAAAAAGACAGTCTCTGCCCTCAAAGAGCCTACATTCCAATAGGAAAAGATACATAAAAGGGAGTTGAATATCACAGGGTGCGGTGAGGAGGAAGGTACTCATGTGGGGATATAATGGTGAGGTACAGAGAGTCAGAGCTAAAAAAGAGGCATGGAGTATGGCTAACCTAAGCTAATTTTCAAAATGGTGGTTCTAAGAGGAATTCACCAATAGCAGAAGGGGACTGCAGGGATAAAGGAACATTCAAGGGTGAGGAGGTCACAAAGACTGAAGGAACTTCTAGGGTGAGAAGGCAACTAAGAAATGGTGATGAAGTCCAGAAAATCAGGAGCAAAGTCAAGAAAGGACATAAGATTGAAAAAGTAGAAATCTATTTCCTAGGTGATACAAAGTCTTGACTATTGTATTGAGTTTACTTAGACTCATAAAACATAAGAGGCAAAAGGAACTTTAAAGAAAACATCTAGGTCAACCACCTTATTTTACAGATGAGGAAACTGAGGTCTTGAGAGGTAAAGTGACCACATAGCAGGTTGTTGTCAAAGCTAGAACTAGAACCCAGGTCTTACAATTCCCAGGTTAGTGCTCTTGCTATAATAGTATGCAATCTCATGCAAAGGGAAGTCATCAGAGGTTCTTGAATAAGGAGTGATATGATGCCATTAGCATTTAGGAAGATCCTGTTATGTAGGATAGGTTGGAGGAGTTAGACAGATAGGGGTAAGGAGACCAGTTATAAAGTCTGATAAATGGTCTAGCCATGAAGTCGTGAGGGTCAAAGCTAGGGAGGTGTTGCTGAGGATAGAAAACAATTGAGAAATCCAAAAGCCTCTGTGAAGGGAAAATGAGAGAGACTGGGATGCTTAGTTGGATGTGAGGGATAAAAGAAAGATTTAAAGATGACTCAGAAATTTAAAGCCTAGATAATTTGGTCTGAAAATAGTAAGACTGTGAGAAGGAGTCATCAGCATAGAGGTTAGAGTTGAGACTATGAAATAATATTGGTTTATTGAGTAAAAGGGAAGATTGAGCATGGAGGAACATGGACCAAGCTCTTGGCACACCCAGATCCAGATTCTACTTTCTACCTAACAAGACCTCCTCCCCCACCCCCTGCCATAAGCTTACCTTGTGCAAAGAAAATAGTCTCCAAAATGTGGTTCAAGCATGCAATAAAGCTGAGCCTAGGGTATTAGTTCAATACCCACCAAGTTCCTCTTGACTTTGGTGTATTGAGACGTTCCAGAATTTTGTCAGCATGGTTATGGGGATACCAGTTCTACTCAAGGGTGCACACATGAGATGTATCCTGTCCATTTTCCCTGCACACACAAAAACCAATTCATCTACAGCCCCAAACCACCATCATTGCTACGAGAGCTAACCTTGCTCCTTCTGTCTCTTGTCTTGCACTCATTTGCTCTATGATAAAAGAGTAATACCTGGCCTTAGAAATAAAACACCAGCAGCCTTCATGCCAGTCTGCAGTCTGAGTATACAGATGAATTGTACCTGCCAGTGAAACAGAATCACTGGTATTGCCTTGCCTTGAGCTCGTTCCCCGTCCATTCATCATAGAACCTACTGTTTGGAGGCCACTGTGCCAGGGAGATACTCGGGCTAAAAGACAAGAAGAAATATAGTTCTTGCCCTCAAGGAGCTTATGTTCTGCTAAAGTAACTTACATTTGAATGATTGCTGAAGTTTGGCCACTCTCCTTCCCCCATTGTGCCAACCTCACCCAACAATATAGTAGAAAAGGAGCATTTTGTGGGGCAGAGCATAAAGGGCAGGCCTGGGATCCCTGATGGAGGTGGTGACAGAGGTTCAGATGCCTTCTATAACACTGCGGCAAAAGGAAGGCAAGTAAGAAGAAGAAAGTCCCCAAGGGGGCTTTAAATAGAAGGAAACAAGTTATCAACAAGTTGAGTCTGTTTTAAATATTTGGAAGCAAAGGTGATTTATAAACAAAGGTATCAACAATTCTTTTTAAACACTGAAAAAAGGAGGAAGGAAGGGTAGTTACAGGAGACGAATAGCTCCTACCCTAAGATCAGGGTCCTCTAGGTATTTTCTACCATCTGGTGTACTACCTCTGAATGACCCCCCTCTGGGGTCCTCTTACCTCCTTTGACCTCCTGTCCATCTTTCTGACCTCCTGGCTCTTAGACCATTGGCTTCTATGGTCCTTAGACCCCTCTTTTGTTCTCAACTGAGTCATGAAGCCCTAGGATGACTGTGTTCACTTCATAGTGAGAGTGCCTGAATCCCCATGGGGCTGGGGACTAATAGTAGAACAGAGCAGCTAAAATAGATCACTGGGCCTGGAGTCAGGAAGACTCATCTTTGTGAGTTCAAATCTGGTCTTAGACACTTAACTAGTTGTTTGATCCTGTAAGTCACTTTTTTGATTAAGTCACTTAATCCCGTTTGCCTCAGTTTCCTCATCTGTAAAATGAGCTGGAGAAGGAAATGGCAAACTACTCCAGTATCTTTGCTAAGAAAATCCAAAACAGACTAGCAAAGAGTTGGACACACTGAAATGACTAAAAAGCAACATAGATATCTTGGTGCTATGTAGTCTAGGAATTAGTTATAACGCTACTGTTTCAGGGATGATGCACATGGTGCCCATGCAGCAGAGTACTGTGGGCATGCCCTGCCCCTCATAGACTTCACTACTGGCCCTTTACCTGATTCCTTTCCCTGGCATAGGTATATGCATGCCTATGGTGAGATGCCCATGTAAGGATGAATAATAAAACTATTACTTGAGTTGGGCAACTAGGGATTTGCCCTGGGTTCTAACATCTAGAATAAGCCATCTCTTCTCCCCTTCCTTGGCTGAATCCATGATCAGACTATCATTTGTGCATTGCAGCCCACTCCCCTCACCCCCATCTCCATTTGTTGAAATAGTCTTTGCTCTGCCATGTCTTTCCTTTTCCCTACCCCAGGTGCAGGAATTCCTCGTCAGGGCTCTGGTGAGTAAGGATACCCAGGATATCCTGATACACATCTCTCTAGGTCTTAGAAAACTGGCCTCAAGGTGCATGTGTGAGTAAGATGACATTTGTCTTCTTCATCTAATAGCCTCTATGCCTGGCTTTCAAGGTCCTTTATTAACTACTTAATCAGTCAGACAGCAGAGTTGACTCTTCAGTCAGGTCAGTGCTCAATTATCCCCAGCATACCTCAAAAATAGGTGAACCCATCTTTTGGTTTGGAGACCAAGCAGGCTGAGAATTTTGCAGTTTCATGAATCTGAAAGAAAATTGGATTTGTCTTCAGGGGATCTGAGTTCAAATTCCATCCCTGTTGTTTCCTAGCTCTATGACCTTAGATAAGTAACTTCCCACTTTCTGGGCCTCCACCTCCTTATTTGTAAAATGAGGGAACTGGACTAAATTATTTATAAGGTCCCTTTCCAACTCTAAATCTGTGAATAATTAACAACCATCCAGAGAGATTTAAATGTCACTGCAGTGTTTTCCTTAAAACTGCATGGGGGTGGAGGGGGAGATTGAGATTTAAACCCTGGCCTTTCCAGAAATGTGTGAACTCTTAGAAAACAGGCAGCCCTACTTTTCCCATTAGAGAATATTTTTTGCATCTTAGGGAAGGAGAGGTGGGGAAAATGAGAACTTATATCAACACCTGTTCAGAAATAAAATGTTTAGGCATTTTACAAAGTCTCTCAAGTTAACCCTTTATTTTTCTAGTGAAAAAAAGAATGCACATCAGCACTAGCCTTTTTATTAGAAGCCCTTGCCAGGATTGATACTGACTGGATGATATTTGGGGGTATATCTATGCGCTTTTTTAATTCAGTGGGATATTTTCTATTAACATAATCTTTGATATGGGCAGATTGAGTGCCCTGGTACAGAGGTCAGAAGGTCACAGAAAATTTTGCTTGAATCAACCTGAGGGGTCAATTTAAATGCATGGAAACTGCCCTAACGGATAAGAAAGTTCTCTAGTATGCATTATTCATTTTTCGCAAGGAAAATTTTATAATTAGATTTAATTGTAGTATAGGTTTAGAGAGGGTCCCAGAAATCAAATCCACTCTCACTGAATCTTGCAACCCCTTGTTCTTTGGTCTAGCAAAGCAGAGGATTTGCTCCCTATGTACCATTCCTTCATCCCTATTTCAAAGGGACTGAGTCCTGACTTTCTATGGCAGGGTAAGCCCTCAAATTCTGAAGAGAGGCAGGAGCTGGAACCCCAGCTGACAGAGAGGTGCCCAAGCCCTTTCATTTGGGTCAGAATTTGCCTCCGACCCTTTGATTAAGAAGGGGATATAGTTATATGTATGTATATAGGTATAGACACATATACATATATGTACACATATGTGTATGCACACATGTTTGTGTGTGTCTGGTGGTGCTGTGGCAAGAGGACATCCTGGCCCTATTCTCTCAGGAAGTTAGACCTTAGCTTAGATCAGGGTTTCTTTACCTTTTTGGTTTCATGGAACCCTCCGAACATTCTGATGAAGCCTGTAGACCCCTTCTCAGAATATATTTTTAAATATTTAAATGTTTTAAAATTATTTAAATAATTTGAAAGAAATATTAAATTTCAGTTGGAGGTTAATAAAAATAAAGATATAATTTCCAGCTCCCTCCAACTTACTCCAACTGCCTAAAATCAATCCATGAACCCCTTGGGAGGGGTCTGAGGATCCCAAATTGGTTTAGATTTCTAATTTTGGAGGGTCCTGCTGCTTCAGGCTTTGAAATTGAAGGGGAATGGCAGTAGCTGGCTCTCCTAACTCCTCACAATCTCCTAAACCACACAACCAGATAGAGCCTGATGAAGGACACTGGTCTGTTTTGCCACCTGGCCCCCGGGCAGAGAAGGCAGCTTCAGGTGATCTGGCTTTGGAACTAATTTCCCCTATAAAGCTCAGGAAAGGGGAGAACTAAGGCCCAAAGGAAAACTTGCCAGGTGGTCTTGAAGCAGGATAGAAAAGAAGTAGGGGACAATGTGGCCGATGGCCTTGGCTAGATCAGTATATAATCCAGATCTGTCACCAAGGTGGGTCACTGTGGCATTCTGGGAAAGTCACCAGGATGCCCAAGCACAAAACAGACCCCTAAGAAGCATGAGTTTGCTACTGCTCCCTCTCCTTCTACTCCTCTGATCCTAAAGTGCAGATTACTTGTCAGGACATTGGATCACTGGTCACTCACCTGCCTCTTAAACCACTGCCTCCTGGATTTCTATGAGGCCTGACCTTGAAATCTTCAGCTTGGGGTAAGGATCTTGGACTCAGGAAATCTCTCCTAAGGGAGAAAGTCAGCACAGTGTGATGGATGTGGTGAATGGAGGGATATTGGACTTGGCATCAGGAAGAGGGATACAGACTCTGCACCTGATACTTACTAGCTATGTGGCCACTGAACCTCTCCAAGGTTCTGTCCTCTTTTCTAAGACGATAACATTTGAAATATCGATCACACAGGACTGTGACAAAACTAAAATGTAAACTGTTTTGCAAGCCTTAAAATCAGTAATTATAACCATCATCATCTTCATATAACTTCTTTATTGCTGCTCTCTCCCAGCTCACAGGAAGTCAGCAGGGCAGAGAAGTTGTCTACTGTATTTCCTTCCACTGGGCCTAGACTTCTTGTCAATCAACCTTCTCCATAAACCTGAAGCCTGCCCAGGGCAACCTTACTATTAAAGGCAGCTTTTTTCCCATTCCGTGTCCAACCCAATCCCCATCCAGAGCCCAGGCCCTTGTTTGTTTCCAGGGGTTTCTATAAAGATTTCTGGAAAGCCCTGTCCTTTCCTCCTTCCTTGGGCAAAAATTGTCTTTGCTAGATTTACTCCACAGGCTGTCCTCTAACTTTTCTTGGCTCAATGGAGCCATTTTCTGCTGATGAAAGAGGCAAATTAAGTTTGGGAGTACAAACTTGGCTTTTGGTTTTCACCTGGGTTCTGGCCAAGACCTGCTGCTCCTCTGGCTTCCTCAGCTGAAGATAGTTTAGGTGGAAAATGCTGACCATGGAAGTTTTATGGTGAATGTGATCTCCCATTAGGATCAGCTGCCTGCCCTTTTCTCCCTCCTTTTCCTTTGTCCCTCCTCTTTGTGATTCAAGGCTACGTACATACTTATTGAATGTTGTATTAATGCATTTAATACTGGGTCAAGTCAACAAACATTTATTAAGTGCCTGCTATATACCAGTGTAGGACAAATAAACACAATACACAGTATGGCTGCTTCACAGGTTCACTCTTGATCTGGTCAGACAGGAAAGACACTAAGAAGAGGTTAATAATCTTACTTTATTCTAGTCTAGTTTTCTCAGAAGATTGCTGATAATGGGAGGACAAAGTTCTACAGCATTCCCTAAACACCCTTCTCACAAGGACCAGTTTCAATGGGGTCAGTGGAGACAGGCCCTACATGTGCATCCCCTAAGTCCCTCAAGCCTCAATAGGGGCCAATTGAGGCAAACACAGATTCCTCCCAAGCTTTGATGGGGGCTGATCAAGGCATGCACAGCATTCATGCATTCAACCCTAAGGTTCCCCATTCACTGACCAATGCCCATCTGCTTTATAGGGACAGTGGACAAAGAAGGCATACTGCCAGCCATAACCTCACAAGTGTACATCACCCCATTCCTGTATCTCACTGCGTAGTTGCAGTGGATGTTTATGTTATTTATCATTATATAATGCTGCCTAAGCATGGTGGAGATGTTCTGAACCATAATTGTCAAACTCATATCAAATTCCTAGGAACAAGAGATTGTAATGGCTATGGATCCTGGGAAACTGAACTTTAAGAAATAATAACAAAAATTCACTTTACACACACTAAAATCTACCTTACATACAAGTAAAATTCACCTTACCTACAACCAGGCACTGTGTTAAGGATACAAAGAAAGGTAAAAAAGTCTTTGCTCTCAAGCAGTTGAGTCTAATGGCCAAGAGAAAGCATAGAACACTAGAAAGGATGATTGGTTGTTTGTTGGCTTAGGAAGTCACTTCATTCTCTGGGTCTTAATTTCTCCATTGCTAACATTAAAGGGTCAGACTGGGACAGGACTTCTTAACCTGGAGTTCACAGACGCATCAGATTTCAAGGGGCCTGTAAATTTGGATGGGAAAAAATCTTTATTTTCATAAACTTCTAACAAAAAATTTAGCATCTCCCTCAATTATGTCTTTGTTTGTTTTTTAAATTATTCTGAGTTGAGGTCCTTGACTCAAAATGCCGAAGCTATCCACAGTAGAAAAAATTACATTCCCCTGGATTAGGTCATCTTTAAGGTTTCTTCTAGTTCTAAATCCTGTGAAATGCATTTAGAATGATTATTACCATCAATTACATTAGCCCATGCCGTGGGGGGAGGGGAAATATAACTGGGTGAGACTGAGCTTTCAGGGCATTCTGGGTTATGGGGGATGACAGCAGAAGGCAGGAATGGTTCCATGTGGTACAAGACATCATTTCTATCAGAGCTTCAGGGTGTGCCATGGGCTATGGAAATACAGATGGGAGAATTTAGAAGCAGATGTAAAGTGAACATGTAGTCTATGCCCCAAGAATGTTGATGGACATTTGTAAAAACTGAGTCTTTGGAGTCTGTTTTTATTTTACTGGCTCAGAAGGTTGAACAGATTTCTCCATTGCTCATGTTTGGAACAGCCCTTTGCCAGAACCTATGAAAGAGAGGGTTTGAATGCGGCTGACTCCAAGTCCGTGGCTTAGTTTTGGAAGAGAATGAACCTGTCAGATCACTTTTTGAGCTGAAATGAGGCTGAATGGTTCCTCCATGTACGTGGGGTTGGGGAGCATGCAGCCATCTGACTCTCACATGTCCTCGACTCAAAAAAAGAGCATACGTGATTTTACATGCCACTTTGTATGTTACTTGTATCCCTTTCATTTAGTGCCCAAATGTGCCCAGTGAGCAGTGGGCCAGCTTGTTCACCTGCATTCTCTACTTCCTCTGCTTGTTCTAATGACTTTCAGCCTGGGAAACCCTACCAGCTGGACAGCCTAGTGCCCAGGAATCCACAGTGAGGAAATTCTCTTTAGCAATGGCACTCGTGGGCATGGCATACAGGATGTTGTCCCTTTTACCAACAAAGGCTTGAACCCTGATGCCTAGAGACATTCTAGCATCCCTAGAAGGGTGAATCTATCCATTCTGTGAAAAAGTTTTGTTCACCCCAAAAAATAAGGATGGGAGAAAAAACTTCAAAATACCTTTAGGACCCTCCCTCCCAGGGTAATCTATACACATTTTAACAATATCATTTTGGGGAAAGGAAATCCTTTCTCTTGGACAACCTTTCCCTCTCCTCAATGGGATAGTGTGATGGAGAGAACACTGAACTGTCAATCAAGAAAATCTAAGTTCAAATTCTGTTTCACACTAGCTGTGTGACTTTGGGCAAGTCACTTAAATTCTAAACTTATAAAATGGAGATAATAGCACCTACTTCAAAAGACTGAGCCTCAAAAGAGATAACATGTACAGAACTTTACAAACCTGAAAGTATTACATAAATGTTAGCTATTTATTATATTCATTTGGGAGTTTGGAGGTTCCCAGTTGGATGGGGCAGATAGGAGAAATCTCTTTCATAGAATTAGAGAATGTCAGAAACAATTGCTGTTGTATTCATTAGAGGTCATTCTTTGTCTCATTGACTGAGGCAACACCCATTCAGTGATTGAGACCTGGGAAAGACCTTAGTTTAAAAAGGCCATGGTCCCACTGCATCCAGGGACATTTTTGGCTGTTCTGATGTATATCTGGCCACTGGACCCAGATGACTCTGGAGGAGAAAGTGAGGCTGGTGACTTTGTACAGCCCTCTCTCTCTTCAATCCAATTCACTTGCAAGTCATGGGATCACCTTCCTGATGTCATGGCCTTCTTTGAGAATGAAGAACAACAAGAACAACAACAACGGAACGACAGTGATAAAAAACTACTACAGATATGATCAAATCCAAGCCCATCTTTTTACAAATAAGGAAACATTCAGTGCCATTCAACTCACATTTCCCCTTCAGCCCAAGCTGCTTTCAGAAAGGAGGCTGACGTTTTATTGCAGAGGCTGATGAGAACAGCAGAAATGCCAGACTTGGAGTTAGAAGATCTGAATTTGAAGCCTAGCCCTGATGTTTGCTAGCTATGTGGTCCTGGGCCATAGCTAGTAAGGTGAGTACACTTACCTACTCTATTGCTTTAAAAGCAATATAAGAGAGAGACTTGGGCTATAAAGCACCCACCCAGTTATCCACTGTTCAAGTAGCAGGGATTAAGTAGCTAGACTAAAAATCCTTGGCCTTTTTCCTTCCATGGCTGCTGCTCTGTTACCACCAGAATTTCCTACTGAGATGGGGCCATGGCAATTTAGAGAATATCCTACAGCATCTGGGAATGAGGGTAGAGTCCTCGTATCAATGCTTATATACAGGACCAGTCCCAAATATATGCTAGCCTATTTGTAGAATATTACTCCTATCCAATAATTCTGCCATCAATCACACCCTGGAGACAGACAGCAAAGAGGGGCATGATAAATAGGTGTTCTCTCTCTCTCTCTCTCTCTCTCTCTCTCTCTCTCTCTCTCTCTCTCTCTCTCTCTCTCTTTCTCTCTCTTTCTTTCTCTTTCTCCCTCACTCTCTCTTTCTCTCTCTCTCACACACACACACACACACACAAACACACACTATATGGTAGGAAGAATTCTGAAAATCTCTTAGATCTTTTCCATTAATGCAAATTAATTTTTATGATGAGCTGGTTATTAGCTTGGAAGACGCAGAAAGCTTGGTCCTCAGGGCAATGAATCATAGAATTTTAGAGTTAGAAGGTGCCTCAGACATCATTTAGCCAAGCCATATTTGAAGAAGAATCCTCACTGCAATGTGTTCAATAAATGGTCATTCAGCCTGTCTGAAGATTTTCAATGAGGGGACCTTACTGAAGTTCTAAGTCTTAGGAAGTTTTTCCTTACATCAGCTCTAAACTGGCTTCTTCTACTCATTGCACAAAGGGCAGAATTTATAAGCTTCAAATAGGCAAACAAGTGACTTAACCAGGGCCACACAATTAATAAGTGTCTGAGGTCAGATTTAAGAGAACAGTCCTAAGTGTAATAACATATGTAGACCAGGCCAGAGGGAGCCACCCCTGGAAGATGAATTGACCTGGGTTGATTTGGGGGAGAAAAAATATACAAGGAAAGAGGGATGAAAGCCAAACTGTGACAACCTCACATTTTAGTTTTAAACCAGCCCTACTAGTGCCAGCCATACCTAACTGGTCTAGGTTATAGAGATACTTAGTTGGAAGGAGACCAGTCATGTCCTCAATGAGGAATAAAGGAGGGAGACCAAAATATCCAGGCCCTCATGTGTAGAAGGAGATAGATGTTATAGAGGAAAAAGTTTGTTCCTATCTTGAGAACCCTAGAAATTATTTTATAAAATGTCTTTTTCTCTACTAGTCTCATTATGATATGGTGAATTATGTAGCTATTCAGTCTCCATACAAGCACACCTATAGGGAAAACCAATTCATGCAAATAAGAGATATAGGGATCAGTTAGAGTGGCAGGGAGGACAGGAACATTGAGATTGAACCAGTCTGTTTATCCTTGCCCCACTATTTACCTCTACCAAGACTTGCCTAGCCAGGCAGGTTCTTTGCCTTTGAATAAACTAAACAGATTTTGTTCTGTGATCAAACAGGCAGACTTGAATGATGCCTGAACTCAGATGATACATGTTAGGTATATGTTTGGTGATGCTGCAGAAGTTATAACCATCTACACCTGGGTTTTCCCCTTGTTTTCTGAAACTTTCAGAGAAGCAGTCTGTTAACTAACCAGCGCCACACAGTAGCATTAATTTTGACTAATAGGTTCTAGCCAAATGTTTATGTCAGAGAGTATTTAGTGAGTATGTGCTCATTTCCCCAAAGGTTGAAGTAACCCAAATGCTTCTCTTTCCACCAACTCTTAGACTAATCTTTGCTCTTACCACCTCAGGTTCTCCTGAGAAGTGCTTCTGGTCCCAGTTTCTGTGGGAGTTCGAGTGATGCCTGGATTATACTCCAAAATTATTAAAATAGAAAAATCTCTCATCTCTGCTTTGAACTTTCACCTGGCATCAGAGAAACCTTTTTTGCAAATAACCAACCTTAATCATAAGACTTAGATAATTAACTTTTTAGTGGTCACATGATTTACTAAAAAATACAATATTGTTGTTTAATTAGTCATGTCCAACTTCACGACCCAATTTGGAATTGTCTCAGTAAAGATCCTGAAGTGTTTTGTCATTTCCTTCTCCAGCCCATTTTACAAATAAGGAAACTGAGGCAAACAAGGTTAAGTGACTTGCCCAGAGTCACACAGCTAGTAAGTGTTTGAGGCCAGATTTGAACTCAGGTCATCCTGACTCCAGGACTGGCATTCTATCCACTGTACCACTTGCCCAAAAATACAGTAAGGTAACAATAAAAAAAGGGGCAGAAACACATAAAGAAAACTGTAAGGAAGTTTTCAAATAGCAGGACTCCTGTAAAGAAATGTTCAACTGTCTCTTTTTTAATTCTCTTGCCAATCACCCTCATTCTCCCTGTCTCTGCCCCGATGAGGAAAAAGATCAGAAGAAGGTGATGGGGATATAGAATTTGCTGAAATTAAGTCTGTAAGCACTCAGAGAAACAGGAGGAGCTACCTCCTGCTGGTCTTACCCTGGTTGGGGATTTCATGGCAGTTGGCATCTCCGGTCCAGTGGAAGCCTGTCTCTCCACCTTTCTTTCCACACCAGCTTGCATTTGCTGGTGCGGTGTCCTTGAAAAACACCTAAGAAGATAATTTCAGCACTCATTAGTCCAGCTGAACAATCAGACCTGTTCATGAATGACTTACCCCTTGCTCAACTTGTAGCCAGCTGAGAAGAAAGATCCGGAAATAATCAGTAGCTGCTTTTGTGCACATCTGCATGCATGGGAGAGAGGGAGTGAAGGAGTAAAAAATAGTTAATCGCCAAAAATTTAGTAAATGCCTATTATCTTTCAGGCATTGTGCTAAGCACTGGGAGTACAAAAAGGACAAAAAACAGTCCCTGCTCTCATGGAGCTCACAGTCCAATGGGAGGAGACAACATGCAAACAACTGTTTTTTGTTTAGTCATTTCAATCATGTCTCACTCTTCATGACCCTGTTGAGAGTTTTCCGTGGCAAAGATACTGGAGGGCTTTGCCATTTCCTTCTCCAGGTCATTTACAGATGAGGAAACTGAGGTAAACAGGGTTAAGTGACTTGCTCAGGATCACACAGCTAGGACGTGTCTGAGGCTAGATTTGAACTTGGGAAGATGAATGAGTCTTCCTGACTCCAGGCCTGGCACTCTACCCACTGTGCTGCCTAGCTGCTCACCTGCAAACAATTCTGAACAAACAAGATACAGACAGGATGGATTGTATAATCAATAGAGGGAAGGGGTTAGAACTAAGGGGGACTGGCAAAGGCTTCCTGTGGAAGGAAAGTCACCACGTGTGATTCACTCAGTTAATGATCTGATGCTACTATACATGACTTCTTTCATTACTCTAATTGAATTCATTTTAAAATTATGGCCTCAATAGAGACGATTTGGTCAAGAAGATGCCTTTTCCAAATAGGAAGGGGAGTGGCCAGTGGGTGAGGGCACAAGCTTAGAGATTTGATTGGATATGTGTGCATGTGCCCCCCACCACACGGGCACGCGCGCACACACACACACACACACACACACACACACACACACTCAGAATTGTTATCAATTCTGGAACATAGGTGGTGTAGTCGATAGAACACTGGGCCTCAAGTCAAGAAGACCTGAATTCAAATCCAACCTCAGACACTTTCTAGCTGTGTGACCTTGGGCAAGTCACTTCACCTCTGTTTCACTCAGTTTCCTCCTCTGTAAAATGGGGATAATACCTACTTCATAGGGTTATTATGAAGATAAAATGATCAAATTGTAAAGCACTTAGTCTAGTGCCTGGCACATAGTAAGTGTCATAAATGTTAGCTATGATGATGATGATGTCAGAATCTTGTCTAACCTGATGCACAGCATTTAGCATTTAGTAGATGGTTGACCCTATTGAACAACAGATAACTTGACCCGTGCTCATAGTGCCCCCTGGTAATATTAGCATTGTCACCCAAGTGGGAAGAAAGGGTCAGAAGATTCTTGATCCTCCTTTCTGCCTTGGCCCAGGAATAGCAATCTTCCAAAATGCCTTGCTCTACCCTAGCTTTCTTAATTTCATTCCAGATGAAGTTGAAAGGCAATATGATAGGTTTCATCATTTCTTCAAATAATTCATAAATTCAGAGGAACTCACAACTCTGACATACTGTGTAGGAGTATTTCAAGGTCTGATAAGGTAGTAATTACTAGGGCCGAATAATTGGCGCTGACAACCAGGAACAGGAATGGTTTCTCTCTTTCTCTCTTTTTTTATTGAAACATACTGTGTGATCAGGGGAAAAAAAGACAGTTAAATTGAGTTAATCATCAGAAAGACAGCATGCCCACCACCCTCTGGCTTAGATCAAGGGGAGGGTGATCTATTAGCAGATGAGGGAGCCCCGGACAACTAATTTAGTACTTGACAGGCTACAGTCTCTCAGTCTAACCATCTACAAGGGCATTTAGCACATACATGAAGGACAGCACAGTTCGTTCAGTTCTGACTTAGAGGAGCTATTTGAGAAAGTGGATCAATTCTTTTATTAGCATTGGCAGCTTCTTTGCTAGGAGCTCACACTCTAGACAGGCTTAGGGACATGTTGAGGCAGGAGACTAAATACCATAGATCTTCCCTATATGGAGGCAAAGAAGTGATAACAAAAAAAGTGTCTAGAGGTTGACCCACTAGAAAAAGATTATGGTTTCAGCAGGAACAGAATACTGTCAGTCAGTCATAAGACTTTTAAAATCCACTAATGTTCCAGGTGGATAGAGAGCTGGCTTCACACACTTACTAGCTGTGTGACCCTGGGCAAGTTGCTTAACCCTGTTTGCCTCAGTTTCTCAACTGCAAGATCAACTGGAGAAGGAAATGGCAAATCACTCTCTAGTATCTTTGCCAAGAAAACCCCAAATGGGTTCACAGAGTCAGACATTGCTGAAAATAAACAACAACATGTGCCAGGCACTGTGCTAGGCTCTAGTGATATGAAGTAAGGCAAAAGACTGACCTTGAGAAGCTCATAGTCTAATGGGGGAGTCAGATATAGACAGAATAAATTGTAGATAATCAATAGAGGGAAGGCATTATAATTAAAGGGGATCAGGATATTCATTTGGTCATTGATACTTGAACTGCCATTATAAGTGTATGTATATACATATCCAAATGTCTATGTATACATGTATATTTCTGTAGACATACAGTGTGTCCCAAAATTCTTAGTTCATTTGTCTGTTACTAAAAGCTAAACACTGCACTAAGACTTTTGGGATACTGTATATGTGTATAGTATTTCCTGGAATGTTATGTATATGAATATGCTCATGTTTTCTAAGAGTGATTATACCTTTAATAATCTAATGCTTCAATGGCTTTGTGCTCTTATTGATGTAGATATTTTCTCTAGTGATATAGAATTTGGTTATTCAGTGGAAAGAGCAAAGAACTTATAATCACATCATCTGAATTTGAATCCTGACCCTCACTCCTTATATGTTCATAGGAAAGTTTCATCAACTTTTTGAACCTCACCTTCCTGATCAATAAGATGGTAGGTAGGTTACGTTATTGTTTCTTGATTTCCTTCTAGCTCTAGAGCAATGGTGCATTCATGCCTGCCCATCCTGTGCTATTCATCAACATGGTCTCCTTTTGATTCACTGACATGCTCAGTGGCTATGTCCAGTTCTCTTGCTAGTTTAAAGCTATCATGGAAGCATAAGGGCTATCCATTGGTTGCCCTTTCCTCTCATCTTATGACCAGTCCATCTTCTTTTTCAATCATATATTTCTTTTTTATTAAACAAATGCTTTATTAACTTCTGGTTTACATAATTAATTTCCACCAAATTTTGAGTTACAATTTTCCCCCATTTTTCCCTACCCACCACCCCAGAATAGCAGTCCCACTAGATATCCCCTCATCCAATCTGCTCTCTCCCATATCTTCTCCCATACCCCCTTCGACTTTGCCATTAGGGCAAGGTGAATCTCTGAGCCCCAATGCCTGGACATCTTATGAAACATTTAATTTTAAGACTTGGAATTTCAGATCCATTCCCTTCCTCCCTTGTCATCCACTCCCTCTGAGAAGATAAGCAATTCAGTATGTGTTGTACATGTATAGCTATGCAAAACATTACCATAGTAGATATATTGTAAAGGACTGCTTATATTTCCCTCCAACCCATCTCACCTCCCACCTGGTCCATTCCCTACTTTGATCCTGTCCCTCTTTGATAGTGGGTACTTCCAACCTCCCCTCCCCCTAGAATGCCCTCCCCTCCCCCCTATCATCTCCCTTTCCCCTACTCCCCTGCAGGGTGAGATATCCCATTTAGTATGTATATGATTCTCTCCTTGAGCCAACTTCAATGAGAATATGGTTTTGTGGTTTTGCCTTCCTGTTCTTCCCCTTGCCTCTGCAACTACTGCAACTACTTCCCCTTGCCTCTTCTACATGAGATAGTTTACCCTACCCTGTCTCTCTCCATCTCCTCTTGCCACTTTCCTCTCTTACTTCTTGACTTCACCCCTTAAGAATCATCCCTTCCCCTCAAATTCAACCTGTGCCCTCTATCCATGTATACCTGTAAACATATGCCCATATACCCTTCTTCAATTATTTTCATACTGAGAAAGGTTTCATCAGACACAGTTATTGGTTTTCCATGTAGGGATGTATATAGTTCAACTTTGATAAGTTCCTTTTGATTTCTTTTCCTTGATTACCTTCTCAAGCATCTCTTGCTTCTTGTGTCTGAATGTCAAATTTTCTATTCAACTCTGGCTTTTTCCTCAAGAATGCTTGAAAGTCCTCTATTCCACTGAATGACCATATTTTCCCTGAAACAAGATACTCAGTTTTGCTGGGTAGGTGACCCTTGGGTTCATTCCCAGCTCTTTTGCCCTCTGGAATATCATATTCCATGCCCTTCGATCCCTCAGTGTAGAAGCTGCCAGGTCCTGGGCTATTATGATTGTGTTTCCACAATATTGAAATTGTTTCTTCCTGGCTGCTTGTAGTATTTTCTCCTTGATCTGGGAATTCTGGAACCTGGCTATAATATTCCTAGGAGTTTTCTTTTTGGGATCTTTTTCAGGAGGTGATCGGTGGATTCTTTCAACCTCTATTTTGCCCTCTGGATCTAAAACATCAGGGCAATTTTCCTTGAGAATTTCTTGAAGGGTGATTTCTAGGTTCTTTCTTTCATCATGGCTTTCAGGTAGTCCAATAATTTTTAAATTGTCTCTCCTGGATCTATTTTCCAGGTCAGTGGTTTTTCCCATGAGATATTTCACAATGCCTTCTATTCTTTCATTTGTTTGGATCTGTTTAACAGCATCTTGATTTCTCATAAAGTCACTAGCTTCCATTTGCTCCAGTCTAACTCTGAGGGAATGAATCTCCTCATTGAGCTTTTGAGATTCTTTTTCCATCTGGCAAATTTGGCTTTTTAAGGCATTCTTCTCCTCATTGCCTTTCTGAGCCTCTTTTGCCATTTGAGTTAGTCTATTTTCTAAGGTGTTATTTTCCTCAGTCAGGCTGTTGACTGTCATTTCATACTTTTCTTGCATTGTTATCATTTCTCTTCCCAATTTTTCCCCCACTTCTCTTATCTGCTTCTTAAGGTCTTCTATGACCTGTAGCCATCTTGTATTTTCATTTGGGGCTTTTGGTGCAGGAGTTCTGACCTCACAGTCCTGCTCCATGCTTTGATCCTCTTTGCCCCTAAAATAGGAGTCCAATGTTGAATTTTTCTGTTTATTTTGTTTCTTTTGCCTAGGCATGTTGCCACTTAATTACTTGATTTTGGGGCTTGATGCCACAGTAGGACTCTGCCACCAGACAGGAGAGCTTCCATCCCAAATGTGGGGTCTTCACAGTTTGCGCAGGTTGGGTGGTCTCTGTAAAGCCTCCACCCGCTCTGGCAAATTGGATACCCACCCCAGGCCTACCCCCAAGACCACAATCCAGATCCAGGCAGTTTAAAGCAAGAGCGATTAACCCTCAGACTGATTGCTGGATCTCCCTACAGTTCGCAGACCAGGAGCTAGAGCCGCCACTAACACTGCAGAATGGCTTCCGTGCCACGTTTCTTCAGCAATTTTTTGCCCCCAGGGGAGGAAGCCGACGCATTCCCCAAACACTGGTTCCAAAGTCCATAGGGCACTAACCTCTCACTTTGTCCTAGGCATATCTGTGCTGATAATTCTGGGATCACCACAGCTGCTGGTGTTTTGGGGTCCCTCCAGCCAGCTGCTGGCCCAGCCACCCTAGGGCTGAAACCGCGGCTCACACAGGCCTGGGCTCAGCTCCCAGAGTGCTGCGCTGTTAGTTCCCAGCGTGCTGTGCTGCCTGCTCTTAGAGCACTGTGCTCACCGCTTCATGCAGGACTGCTGGGTTCTCCTCAGTGGGAGGTTAGTTTCTCTGTGTAGTTCTGTGGGTGCTGGGGCTCCAGAAGTTGTTCAGAGTCCCCTTTTACATTGTTTGGAAGTTGTGTGGGGCAGAGAACCTTGGAAGTGCTGTTTCTACCCTGCCATCTTGGCTCCACCCCCCCCCCCCAATCATATATTTCTTTACACCACTTTTCCTGCATAATTTTTCATAATGTTGCTCCTCCTCTGCTTTTTTTCCATTGCCCTTTGGGGTAATCCACAACTGCAATTATTCAGAGATTGTCGTGTTCTATGACTCTCAGCTGTACAGCATTATCAGAAGGATATTGAGATGAAAAAAAGAGGCTTTATTTTAAGGATAGGCTTGAGGACATTAAAATAGTTTTGTAATTCTCCAAAGGCATTCTCTTCATTCTGATCGAACTTATTACCCACTGGCATAGTTTGTCCAAGAAATATATATATATATATATATATATATATATATATATATATATATATATATATATATATATATATACATATATATATATATATATATATCTCAATAGATGAGCTCTCTAGGTTGTTCTTTGGATTGAATATCTCCATATATATATGTATATATATCTATATATACACACACACACATATATATATACACACACCCACATACCCCCACACCCCCCCCACATATATTTTGGTGCCATGAGCTGCCTATGAATCTATTCTCAGAATGACGTTCTTAAATGCAGAAAGTAAAATATTTAGGGTTACAAAGGAAACCACTGGTATTGAAATGCATTTATCAAAATAATTTTTAAAAACCCCAGAATCTCAGTTAAGTACCTCTGGCATCTTTCATTCACTTGGCCTTTCCTCTGTAGACAGTCAGGACAAACTCTTTAGAGGGATTATGGATCTTGTGTAGGAGTTTCTGTAATATTCAAGGGCTCACTGCAATTAGCTCAATGGCATCTGTAAACAAAATATCTGAAAGACCTCACTATCTATAGTGGATTCATCTTTGACTTGCATTCTGAGCTGCATAGATCTTCTTAGTGACAGTGGTGAATGCCCTTGGTTAGTATTGGTCTCCCGGTTTTATGCCTTATTTAGTACTGCAGAGCAGCAGGTTATCAAATAAGTCCTCTCTGTTGCTTTGTCTTTCAAGTAGTAGGGAATTGAACCCCATGGATCATGCATGTTGATGGACCTTTAGAAGCCATTTTATAGAGTATGCAACTGAGTTTCCCAGGCAACTTCAAGGGTGCAGGCAGGTAGTAAGGTAGGTAGTGAGAGAGGGAGATTGCTATTTACTCCACCTTCTGCATTACACAAAAGTATCTTGTATAATTTTGACATATCTATGGGATATGTCTTGATGAAAAGCCTTTAAAGGCAGTGTTTTGCATATCAAATAAATGCTGTACAAAAAAATTCAACATACTATAAGCACATCTTCAGTTCTATATATTTTCAGTCAATTGTGTGATAGTAAAGTTGTGGTCTCTTGTGAAATATAGCTTTTGAAAGCCTGCAGGTTACCTTTCCATGCCTTTATAAAGATTCCTTAACACATATGTAGATTTGCATACACATTTCACATAGATGGGCATAGGTCAGTAGCTACTGATGCTGTCTTAGTTGCAATATATGTGAGATTCCGCCCCCCCCACCCCATGTTTTTGTTATATTCTCTTGAAGATAATTTGAAAATTGATCCCTCAATGTCCTCAAAACTGTGTCATTTCCGGTAGTGGCTTCCTCTTTGCATGCCTAGTTTACACCAACTACTTTTCCCATCTTTGTTTTCTTCAGTGCCATTTTCACTTCTTTGGACAGTACATTGATGATTGTCATGTTTGAATCCAAATGTGGTACCTCCGCTGTCATTCATAATGAAAAGAGTTTAAGAAAATATTTGTAGATCTTTTTTTGGATAGACTGTAAGCTACTTGAGAGCAGAGATTGTTCCATACCCCCATTGTCTGACATGTTACAGACTCCTAATAAAATATTTGTTGGTTTTCTATTCTTAATATTTCATCTGTACCATTTCAGGCTTAAATGACCATAGGATAACTTTTTAGTTGGATTTCTTACCTTCTTTATAAGCTGTTTCCCACCCCCCCCATCTACTGTTTCTCATATTTATTGGGAAATATTGATCTTAACCTTGTGTCATCCTTCCTTGTAAGATTTTACAAATAAATTTATATTCTAAAGAAATATTGCCCTAGGTTCTCTATGGTTGGTAAGTAGGCCAAATGTTTTCTAATTTGTTTTAAGTTCTTTGGTCTCTTTGTTATGATTATTGATTTACTGTGGTTAAACTTTTGTATAAAATTGTTATAATTGGCACCAATGTCCTTTTTATCATCCATTTCCCATTTTTTAGTGTCAAAAACTTTCTTAAATGGGTCAGGTTGGAGTTGCTTGAATTACACACCATAACTTTTCTCCATATTTTTTCTTTATTCCAGCTTTGTATTAATTCTGATCTTTACTAAATGAGTCATCTAACTGTACATATAAAATTGATTCTTAAATAGCTCCCAGATTAATAATAAGTCATTTCCTATGTTAAAATATATTACTTTTTTGGATATGCAAAAATCATATGTCTGTGATTATATGTTATATCTAACATTGTATATGTATAAAATTTTCCACACTTCATAATTGAATGTTAACTAATGTATACAGAGGGAAAAGGAAATGCACAAATTGATCCAAGTGTAGATATGTTTGCATTTTTGTTGTTGAAGACAATGTTATTGAAAGTAAAAGATTATACCTTTCTCTGCCACTAAATGGAAATGTGGCTGCATTTCCATGAGTACTCTTGAATTTCATAGTTCTTAAAGTTTACTCTGAATCAGACTCAGTAAATACTTCCAATTGGGGCAGAGGGTCTTAATTATATAGTTAGCCTGGTAAAGAGAGATAAAGGCTCTTTAAATAATATGCTAATTGCTTTCCTGTGTTTCAGACATGTCTATTCCACTTTGACTGAGAAATTGGAGTATACCTGAGGTGGAAACCTATAAGACTGAAGAGAAATCCAAAATGTTCCAAAGACCATCAGAAGCATAACTACTTTGGGAGTATAAATAAATTTTAAAAATTTAAAAGAAAAATTAATTTGAATTAATTCTCCTTGCAGTCTCTTCCCCTGCCCCCTCACCACTCCAAATACCCAAGTAGGGAGAGAATTTAAAGCTGTAAAGATAAGAGGTATGTAAGCTGAGAGATAGTCAAGGGCATAAGGGCTTGCTGTCAGTATAAGATGTGTGGAAGCCAGTGAGGCTATACCAGTATACTGCCACTGCCCCCTGTTAGTCAGCTTTGTGAGCCCTTTGTCCTCTGGTTATACCTATGGTTGAGGTCACTTGGAGGGGAGGTCTGACAGGGACTGGGGACAGCCTCTCTTTGTTCCACTCACCTACATAGCTGTCAGCTCTCAGGCCCTCCATCACCTCTCAATAAATTTTTGCCTTTCTTACTAGCATGAGATTTCAATTCTTTCCTTCAGGAAGGAGGAGGGAGGGGCTATCTTTTTCAGAGTAGTCACAGTACCTAATCATACTTGGGTGAGAATATTTCTGATTATTCCTATCCCATTCTATAGTCGTATATTTCACCTTTATAGTGGTAAGGGAATTACTTGGAACAAAGTAAAATAATTAAATTCATTGATAGAATACACCTTTCAACTTTTGCCATCTTTGAATTAATTTTTCTTTTAAATTTTTAAAATTTATTTTGCTAAATATTTGTATATTTATTTAAATAAAATATTTTAAACTTAAATACATGATGAGGAAAGAAAAAAGAAACATATTATAAACTTAAATAGAAAATAAGAAAAGAAAAACAAATTCCCCTGTGCATAGTAGAATGTTAGTGGATTCAAATTATACAACAATGAATTTCCTTTTCAAGAACAGTTATATAAATAAATACTACACATTGTGTTCTGAGCTGTCCATCTTTCCTTTGCTTCCTTGTAAGTTTCCTTTTGTTCTCTGCTGTTCATTTTTTACTTTGTTCCTTTTGCCCCCTTCCTTTTCCCTCTTCCTTCCCCGCAAAAGGCTACAATTAAACGAGGATATATTTTTGTATTTGTGTATGTGTATACACACATCTATATATAGATATATGTACACACATATACACATAAACATATATACATATACTTACATGTACATACATATACTTAGATTATAATTATACTCATATATAGATATATTCATTCATATGCATCTAAGTAAGACTGTACTATAGTTGTTCTCTGTTTCTCTGAGGGTGGATAATGTCTTCCTTCATAGGTCCAAATATTACCCTATTTTTCTAAGTCCACCAACTCATCATTTCCTATACCATACCAGTATTCCAACCTTATACTGTTCAGTTTTTAAAATAGTCTACAACAATATTAATTAATATGGCTGATATATAGTATAGTTTCCCTATTTTTCTCTTCTGCTTAAACCTATTGCAGCTTTAACTTTGTCTGATAATTATGATTACTACCCCTGCTTTTTTTCTTAATAAGTCCTACTCCTGATCTTTACTTTATGTCCATGTGTATTTCCTATTTCCTATTTCTCCTGACTCCTCTACTTTATTTTTACCTTTTACCTTGCTTTCATATTACTTAACCTACCCCCGCAAAGATCCCTTCCTTATCTTCTCCCCCATCCCTATCCCCTAAGCCTTTTATTTATTTCTGAATTTAGAAAATGTTTATGCCCTTCTAGATTTATATGTATTGTTTCCTATTTAACCCATTCCTGATGAGAGTAGGGTTCCAGAACTACCAGCCCTCCTCCCCCATCTAATTCCTCAATCAGTTCTTCCTCTTATACCTCATTGGTATAATTACTTTTTTTTTTAAAAACAAATGCTTTATTAACTTCTGTTTTACATCATTCATTTCCGCCAGATTTTGAGTTACAATCATTCCCCCCCCCCATTATTCCCCTACCCAACCTCCCAGAATAGTAGTCCCACAAGATATTGCTTCCTCCAATCTGTTCTCTCCCATATCTTCTCCCATACCCCCATCGATTTTTCCATTAGAGGAAGGTGAGTCTTTGTGTCCCAATGCCTGCACATCTTATCTCCCTATTACAAGCAAAAGAGTATTAATAATAGTATTTATATATATTTGAAACATTTAATGTTACAACCTCGAATTTCAGATCCATTTCCTTCCTCCCTTGTCACCCATTCCCTCTTGGGAGATAAGTCATTCAGTATATGTTGTACCTGTCTAGCTATGCAAAATATTATCATGGTAGATATATTGTACAAGGCTGCTTATACTTCCCTCCCACTCATCCCACCCCCCACCTGGTCCATTCCCTACATGATCCTGTCCCTCTTCTATAGTGGGTACTTCCAACCTCCCCTCCCCCCAAGGATGCCCTCCCATCCATCATCCCTCCTCTCATCCCCCTTCCCCCTATTCTGCTGCAAGTTGAGATATCCCATTTAGTATGTATGTCATTCTCTCCCTGAACCAAATTCAATGTGAATGTGGTTTTGCCTTTTTAGACTTCCTTATTCTCCCCCTCCTTTGCAACCACTTCCCCTTGCTTCTTCTACATGGGATAGTTTACCCTACCCTGTCTCTCCCCATCTCCTCTTGCCACTTTCCTCTCTCACCTCATAATTTCATCCCTTGAGTATTCTCCCTTCCCAACAAATTCAACCTATGCCCTCTATCCATATATAACTGTAACCATATACACACACATTCACATATGTATTCATATGACCACACCCCCTTCTTCCATTATTTTCATAGTGAGAAAGATATCATCAGTCCCAGTTATTGCTTTTCCATATAGGAATGTAAATAGCTCAACTTTGATAAGTTCCTTTTGATTTCTTTTCCCTCATTACCTTCTCAGGCATCTCTTCCTTCTTGTGTCTGGATGTCAAATTTTCTATTCAATTCTGGTTTTTTCCTCAAGAATGCTTGAAAGTCCTCTATTCCACTGAATGACCATATTTTCCCCTGAAACAAAATACTCAGTTTTGCTGGGTAGGTGACCCTTGGGTTCATTCCCAGTTCTTTTGCCCTCTGGAATATCATATTCCATGCCCTTCGATCCCTCAGTGTAGAAGCTGCCAGGTCCTGGGCTATTCTGATTGTGTTTCCACAATATTGAAATTGTTTCTTCCTGGCTGCTTGAAGTATTTTCTCCTTGATCTGGGGATTCTGGAACCTGGCTATAATATTCCTGGGAGTTTTCTTTTTGGGATCTTTTTCAGGAGGTGATTGATGGATTCTTTCAACCTCTATTTTGCCCTCTGGTTCTAAAACATCAGGGCAATTTTCCTTGAGAATTTCTTGAAGGATGATTTCTAGGTTCTTCTTTGATGATGACTTTCAGGTAGTCCAATAATTTTTAAATTATCTCTCCTGGATCTATTTTCCAGGTCAGTGGTTTTTCCCATGATATTTCACATTGACTTCTATTCTTTCATTTGTTTGGATCTGTTTAACAGCATCTTGATTTCTCACAAAGTCATTAGCTTCCATTTGCTCTAGTCTAACTCTGAAGGAATGAATCTCCTCATTGAGCTTTTGAGATTCTTTTTCCATCTGGCAAATTTGGCTTTTTAAGGCATTCTTCTCCTCATTGCCTTTCTGAGCCTCTTTTGCCATTTGAGTTAGTCTATCTTTTAAGGTGTTATTTTCCTCAGTCAGGCTGTTGACCCTCATTTCATGCTTTTCTTGCATCATTATCATTTCTCTTCCCAATTTTTCCCCCACTTCTCTTATCTGCTTCTTAAGGTCCTCTATGGCCTGTAGCCAGCTTGTATTTTCATTTGGGGCTTTTGGTGCAGGAGTTCTGACCTCACAGTCCTCCTCCTGTTCCATGCTTTTATCCTCTTTGCCCCCAAAATAGGAGTTTAAAGTTGCATTTTTCTGTTTATTTTGCTTCCTTTGCCTAGGCATATTGCCACTTAATTACTTGATTTTTGGGTTTGTTGCCACAGTAGGACTCTGCCACCAGACAGGAGAGCTTCCACCCCAAACATGGGGTCTTCACAGTTTGCGCAGGTTGGGTGGCCTCTGTAAAGCCTCCACCTGCTCTGGCAAATTGGATACCCACCCCAGGCCTACCCCCAAGACCACAATCCAGATCCAAGCAGGTTAAAGCAAGAGCGATTAACCCCCAGACTGATAGCTGGATCTCTCTACAGTTTGCAGACCAGGAGCTGGAGATGCCATTAATGCTTCAAAATGGCCTCTGTGCTGTGTTTCCTCAGCAGCTTTATGCCCCCAGGGGAGGAAGCTGACACATTCCCAAAATACTGGTCCCACAGTCCCTAGGGCACTAATCTCTCATTTTTCCTAGGCATATCTGTGCTGATAATTCTGGAATCGCCACAGCTGCTGGTGTTCTGGGGTCCCTCCAGCTGGCTGCTGGCCTGGCCACCCTGGGGCTAAAACTGCAGCTCACGTGGGCCTGGGCTCGGCTACCAGAGTGCTGCGCTGTGGGTTCACAGTGCACTGTGCTGCCCACTCTCAGAAAGCTGCACTGCCTGCTCCCTGCAGGGCTGCTGGGCTGTCCTCAGCGGGAGGTTAGTTTCTCTGTGTAGTTCTGTGGGTGCTGGGGCTCCAGAAGTTGTTCAGATTCCCCTTTTACATTGTATAGAGGTGGTGTGGGGCAGAGTACCTTGGAAGTGCTGTTTCTACTCCGCTATCTTGGCTCCATCCCCCGATTATTCTTGTTTTCTCTTCTTGATTTGTTCTCCAGATAAGTTTTTCTTATGAGATGTTTCACTTTCTCCTATTTTTTTCATTTTTTATATTTTGTTTTGTTATTTCTTGGTCTCATAATTTTACTGGCTTCCTTTTGCCCAATTCTCATTTTCAAGGAGTCATTTTCCCTCTTAAGATTCTAGATATCCTTTTCTAGTTGGTTGACTTTCTTTTTATAACCTTCTTGTTTTTCTCAGATTATTCTTATTTTTCTTTTTAATTTTTCCTCAATCTCATTTGATTTTAAAGTCTATTTAAAGTTCTTCTATGAATTCCTTTTGGGTAGGTGACCATTTGATGTTACTCTTTGGGAGAGGAGAGGCTTTTTTATTTTTGCCTCAATATCCTCTTCTGAACATGAACCCTAGTCTTTATTCCCATAGTAACTTTCTATGGTTGGGTTCTTCCTTCTTTGCCTGCTCACTTTTTTTATTTATAGGAGTTTGTAATTATAATCATCTCTAATCCTGGGGTGTAGGAGATAGTGTCTTTGACTTCAGATCAGATCCTCTTCAGTTCTCCCCTCTGGTCTGGAACAGAAACCAAGAACTCCAGTCTCCTGTGAGTGCCCACAGCCAGCACTGTCCCCACCCTACTGCTTCTTTGCCCATCAGGTATGTGCTTCTTTCTTCCCTCCCTGGGCCACATCTCAGCAGCAAAAACTGGGGCTGTCATTCCTTATCAGCAGAGTTTCCTTCAATCTTTCCCCGCTTAGAACCCCAACTCCTCATACTGTCTGGGGGATGAAAGTTCCTGTGACTGGGCAAGATTACCTCCCAACCCAGTTAGTCCCAAGGTGTGTAGCTTGGTGTTTCAGCGAAATTCAGAGGTGTTTATTCTTCTAAACCTCAGTCCTGGGATTTTTCTTCCCATTGTTCCAGGAGGACCACCTCTTGTTTGTTTTTAACTGCTCTGCATTCACAATGAGACATCATTTTGTTTTGTGGGGGAAATCTGGAGAGCTTGGAATTTTTTGACGTATTCCACTATCTTCCCAGAACACTCCCTTTTTACTATCTTTTAAAAAATTAATATGCTATATGACCTTTTGCTGCAATCACTGATCTTGCTTGACTTGGTATTAAATTCACACATTTTGACACATATTTTTAATTTGTCATCATGAAATCACATTTACTGGAGGAGAAAACCCACAACCTTGAAAGGTAAGCCATTTCACTGTTGGATAGCTCTAATTTTTAGGACACCTTTTTTAGGGTGAGCCTACATCTACCTCTCAGCATCCACCTACTTCATCTAGTTCTTCCACCTTGAGGCTGAACAAAAGAAAGCTAATCCTTCTTCTTAGAGACAACTCTTTAATTACTTAAAGAACAGATATCATGTTCCCCCTAGGTCATTAATGTTTTCAGTTTTTCTCAGTCCCTCCCAAATTGCTGAGTACAATAGTCCGTGCATAATAAATGCATAATAAATGTTTCACTAGCTGTGTGATGTCCATCTACTCTTGGTTAGGGAATACTGAAATGTATTTGACTTCCCTTTGTTCCACTCTCCTTCCACAAGACTTTCTTATATATTTCTATCATATTCACTTCCCCTCTCCTACTTCTTAACTTACTCTGTTTCTTTTGAATAAAGTATACTTTTCCTGAGTCATATTCTACTAATTTTCAGTGATGGCTACAATATAAAAATCTTCACCTTACATGAAGATTTCTAAATTACTCTGCTTATTACCTAGCATTTGTGAATTTGTGTGTAAACCTTGGAAACCTTGGGATTTATTGTTGGCTTTCTTCTTGGATTTTTTTGTCCTCTGAATTTATGAGCATCTCTACTGATATTTATTTTTTTCTACCACAGTTACTCTCTCTGGTCCCTAGCCTGGTTGGTCTGATTTTGCCCTATTTCCTCCCCTACCCTCTCTCACCCTTGCATTTCAGTTTAAATGCCCTCCTTTAAACTTGTTCTTCTAGAAAGTTCCTGCCTCTTTGTCTCTCCACTAGACAACCATGGCAACAACTAACTTTATTTGATGTTAATTTATTGATGTGAAACCTTTACATGATTACAAACAACTTGAGGCCAGGGATCATGTCTTATTTATTTTTATATTATATTTTTATCCTTCAAATCCTAGTATAGGCAGCTAGGTAGAACAGAAGATAGAGTGCTGGGCCTGGAGTAAGGAACTCCTTATCTTCTTCAAATCTGGCATCAGACACTAACCAGCTGTGTGACCCTGGGTAAGTCACTTAATCTTGTTTGCCTCAGTTTCCTCATCTGTAAAATGGGAAAAGGAAATGGCAAGACACTCTAGGATCTCTGCCAAGTAAACCCCAAATGGGATGATGGAGAGTTGGATGTGACTGAAAAATGACTTAACACCAACAAATCCTAGTGTTGCGCTCTAACTGTATTTTCTGCCTCCTCCAAATCTATTGTTTCTCTAGACTTCCTCACATTTGTTGATAGCATTCTTCTAGTCATTTTCCAAATTCTGGATTCATCCTTGATATGATCATCTGGGCTTGCAATTTAGGCATCACATTTGACTTTGACTTTCTTTTATTACTGATATCCTAGTTGTTGCCTGTTTATTCTACCTTCATAGTATCTCATGTGTATGTTCCTTTATTTCCTCTTGGCATTGCTACTACCCTGGTGCAGGCCCTTATCATCTCACACCTGGATTATTGCAGTAGCTTGCTGGTTGGTGATCTTGTCTCAAGGCTCTCTCCACTTCATTCCACTCTCCATTGAGCTGTTAAAGTGATGTTCCCAAAGTGCTGATCTGACCATGTTATCCCTCTATTCAATAAGTTCCAGTGGCTTCCTATTGCTTCCAGAATCAACTATAAAATCCTCCGCTTGGCTTCATAAGCTGGCCCATTCCTGGCAACCAGTGGCTCAGTGGATAGAATGGGTATGACGTCAGGAAGACCTGAATTCAAATCCAGTCTCTGATACTTCCTAGTTAAATGAAGCTGAGCAAATCACTTAATTTCTGCCTGCATTTCCTATACTGTAAAAACGGAGGCAATAATAATAACCACCTCTCAAGATCATCATGAGGATGAAATTAGATATTTGTAAAAACAAAATACAACACTTAGCACAATGCCTCACACATAGTAGATGCTATATAAGTGCTTATTCTCTCCCCTCTTTTCCTTCCTCCTTTCCAGTGCCTCCTTGTTCTTCCTCACACAAGATACTCTCTCCATCTCCCAACTCCAAACATTTTTCATTGTCAGTCTTGCATACCTGAAATTCTCTTCCTCTTTGTCTCTCCCTCTTGGCTTCCCTAGCTTCAAGGCTAGCTAGAATCCTACCTTCTGAAAGATTCTTTTCCTGGTCCTCCTTATTGTCAGTGCTTTCCTCTGAGATTATGTCCCATTTTTCCTGTATATATCTTGTTTGTACATAGATTTTTTGCATGTTATCTTACCTATTGGACTATAAACTCCTTGAGGGAAGGGACTACTATTTTTGCCTTTCTTAGCCTGATAGTAGGCACTTAATGTGTTGACTTGACTTGTTTCCCCATTTCAACCTCTAATCAGTTGACAAATCTTGTTAACCCTCTATCTTATCTTAGGATAACTTATCTCAGATACAGAGCTGTGTGACTCTAGGTCAGTCATATAATCTCTGTGCCTCAGTTTCCTCAAGTACATATGAGGCACAGAGATTATATAACTCACCTAGAGTACTAAAGGAAAAAAAATATTTTCCCATAAATAGCCTCTCTTTATCTCAGACCTTGGTGTCATAGGTTTAGACAAACATCAGTTGTTATTGGCTATAGAATTTTTTAACAGTAACAAATTATATAAAGACATGTAAATATTTCAACAATGCAAGAAATCTTTTTTTTTAATTAAACAAATGCTTTATTAACTTCTGGTTTACATCATTCATTTCCGCCAGATTTTGAGTTACAATTTTTTCCCCGTTTTTTCCCCTACCCACCATCCCAGAATAGCAGTCCCACAAGACATCCCTTTCTCCAATCTGCTCTCTCCCATATCTTCTCCCATACCCCCTTCGACTTTTCCATTAGAGCAAGGTGAATCTCTGTGCCCCAATGCCTGCACATCTTATCTCCCAATTGCATGCAAAAGAGTATTGATAATAGTATTTATATATGTTTGAAACATTTAATTTTAAGACCTCGAATTTCAGATCCATTCCCTTCCTCCCTTGTCACCCATTCCCTCTGGGAAGATAAGTAATTCAGTATGTGTTGTACATGTATAGCTATGCAAAATATTACCATGGTAGATATATTGTACAACGCTGCTTATAATTCCCTCCCACCCATCCCACCATCCCACTCCCACCTGGTCCATTCCGTACGTGATCCTGTCCCTCTTCTATAGTGGGTACTGCCAACCTCCCCTCCCCCCAAGGATGCCCTCCCATCCATCATCCCTCCTCTCATCCCCCTTCCCCCTATTCTGCTGCAGGTTGAGATATCCCATTTAGCATGTATGTCATTTTCTCCCTGAACCAAATTCAACGAGAATGTATTTTTGCCTTTTTGCCTTCCTGTTCTTCCCCTCCCCTGCAACTACTTCCCCTTGCTTCTTCTACATGAGATAGTTTACCCTACCCTGTCTCTCCCCATCTCCTCTTGCCACTTTCCTCTCTCACCTCATAATTTCACCCCTTAAGTATCATTCCTTCCCAACAAATTCAACCTATGCCCTCTCTCCATGTATAACTATAAACATATATACACACATTCACATATGTATTCATATGACCATACACCCTTCTTCAATTATTTTCATATTGAGAAAGGTTTCATCAGGCACAGTTATTGGTTTTCCATGTAGGAATGTAAATAGTTCAACTTTGATAAGTTCCTTTTGATTTCTTTTCCTTGATTACCTTCTCAAGCATCTCTTGCTTCTTGTGTCTTAATGTCAAATTTTCTATTCAACTCTGTTTTTTTCCTCAAGAATGCTTGAAAGTCCTCTATTCCACTGAATGACCATATTTTCCCCTGAAACAAAATACTCAGTTTTGCTGGGTAGGTGACCCTTAGGTTCAGTCTCAGTTCTTTTGCCCTCTGGAATATCATATTCCATGCCCTTCGATCCCTCTGTGTAAAAGCTGCCAGGTCCTGTGCTATTCTGATTGTGTTTCCACAATATTGGAATTGTTTCTTCCTGGCTGCTTGTAGTATTTTCTCCTTGATCTGGGGATTCTGGAACCTGGCTATAATATTCCTGGGAGTTTTCTTTTTGGGATCTTTTTCAGGAGGCGATCGGTGGATTCTTTCAACCTCTATTTTGCCCTCTGGATCTAAAACATCAGGGCAATTTTCCTTGAGAATTTCTTGAAGGGTGATTTCTAGGTTCTTTCTTTGATCATGGCTTTCAGGTAGTCCAATAATTTTTAAATTGTCTCTCCTGGATCTATTTTCCAGGTCAGTGGTTTTTCCCATGAGATATTTCACATTGCCTTCTAATCTTTCATTTGTTTGGATCTGCTTAACAGAATCTTGATTTCTCATAAAGTCATTAGCTTCCATTTGCTCCAGTCTAACTCTGAAGGAATGAATCTCCTCAATGAGCTTTTGAGATTCTTTTTCCATCTGGCAAATTTAGCTTTTTAAGGCATTCTTCTCCTCATTGCCCTTTTGGGCCTCTTTTGCGCCTCTTTTGCCATTTGACTTAGTCTATTTTTTAAGGCGTTGTTTTCCTCAGTCAGACTGTTGACCCTCATTTCATGCTTTTCCTGCATCCTTCTCATTTCTCTTCCCAATTTTTCCTCCACTTCTCTTATTTGATTTTTATAGTCCTTCTTAAGGTCTTCTATGGCCTGTAACCTGTTCATATTTTCCTTTGGGGCTTTTGGAGCAGGATTTCTGACCTCACAGTCCTCTTCCTGTTCCATGCTTCAATCCTCTTTGCCCCTAAAATAGGAGTCTAATGTTGCATTTTTCTGTTTATTTTGTTTCCTTTGACTTGGCATGTTAACTTTTGGGCTTGTTGCCACAGTAGGACTCTGCCACCAGACAGGGGAGCTTCCGTCCAGAACATTGGGGTCTTCACAGCTTTCTGGCAAGCTGGATACCCACCCCACAACCTCCACCCCAGACCACAATCCAGATCCAGGGAGGTTAAAGCAAGAGCGATTACCCCCAAGACTGATCGCTGGATCTCCCTACAGTTTGCAGGCCAGGAGCTGGAGCTGCCACTGGAAACTGCAAAATGGCATGTCTCCTCAGTGGCTTCTAGCCCTAGGGGAGGAAGCTGACATGTTCCCCAAATACTGCTCCCAAAGTCCATAGGGCACTAACGTCTCACTTTGTCCTAGGCCTGTCTGTGTTGATAATTATGGAATTGCCACAGCAGCTGGTGTTCTGTGGTCCCTCCAGCTGCCTGCTGGCCCAGCTGCCCTGGGGCTAAAACCACGGCTCATGTACACCTGGGCTCAGCTCTCCATCTGCTGGGCTATCGGCTCCCAGAGCGCTGCTGGGCTGTCCTCAGCGGGAGCTTAGCTTCTCTGTGTCGTTCTGGGGGTGCTGGGGCTAAGAAGTTGTTCCGAGTCCCCTTTTACATAGTTTGGAGGTGATCTGGGGGGAGAGTGCCTTGGACGTGCTATTTCTACTCTGCCATCTTGGCTCTGCCCAATGCAAGAAATCTTACAAACATATTTACCTCTCACCAATAGCTGCAACTGATGACTCTTCCAGACCATTGAGACTTCACTCTCATCATTCAGTTCTTTCAAGGAGGCAGTTAAAGTCTCTTAGGAATTCTCAGGCTATTATCTCTAATGAAATAAGAATTATACTTGATTTTCTCAAAGAAGATGTTAACTCCTTAAGTCTCTCACACATTCTTTCTCCATGACAGTTAACTCTCAAGTCTTCTCAAGAAAGAATTACTCTTAATACTTTCTTAATGCCTCAGCAGGACTCTTCCAAAGATGACACTTAACTTTTAGTCCTTAAGATTCTATGACCATAAAATAATTGAAAATTGAAGGGATGTCCATCTATTGAGGAAGGGCTGAACAAATTGTAATGTGTAACTGTGATGGAATACTATTGTGCTATAAGAAATGATGAGCAGGATGGTTTAAAAAAAAAACCCTAAGAAGACTTATAAGACTTATACTAAGGCAAAGTGCAGTGAACAGAACCAGGATCTACTCAGTGACAGCACAGAGAGGGGAGGGAGGGAGAGAATTTGAAACTCAAAATTTAGAAAAAGAACGTTAACATTTTTACATGTAATTGCAAAATAATTATCAAAATAAATCAAATATATGTAAGAAAAATCCCATGACTGTGTTTTAAAAAATGTATAGTAAAAATATCCAAATCTTGATGAGCAAGGGTTTTTAAGCTGGGATTACATACTCAAGAGAGAAGCAAGCCAAGTGTTTTTGCAAAGTTCTAGGAAGAATGGATCATTCCTTAAGGGTTGAGGAGGGGGAATGAGTACAGGTCTTTTGGAGAACATGACATTTGAGTTGGACCTTAAAAGGATTGATAGGATCATAAAATAGAATAAGTTGTCAGTGGGGCATCAGAATTCCAGATCTAGGAAGAAATATAAGCAAAGAAAAGTAAGCAATATAGGACAATTATAGTAAGGGAAAACAAATAGTTCAGTGTGAGTGAAGCATAGTGTTTCACCTCTTCAGATTTCATTTGCTCAACTCATTGCCACTGATAGGTTAGGTTCCCCGTGTATGGCTATGCTTACTCCTAGGGTTTTAGGGCTAACCCAATTGGTGTCTATCCTCCTAGACACTAGCTCACAAGCTGCCACCAGTGTACTACCCCTCAATCAGCCAGTAGACTTAGTTCTTTAACAAAGGTGTTTATTAGAATGGTATAGTAATTGCAAAATATTTCTCTCAGACATTACAGTCTCACTCTCCTACCAACACAACTAGAGTTTAGGAGATAGGAAGATTGGTCATGAACTTAAAGTGCAATGGTAGTGAGACAAATATGTAGGAAGCACACATAGCCAAGGGAACTCATGACTCTAAAACTACAGGTCCTTGATGTCTTTTCTTTGTTGTTCAACTCCTCAGCAGGGTTGGTTTTTTGTAGGTCTTGCTCTTCTCAGAGTATGGTACCCCTAAGTAGACAGGTCAGTCCACTGATCTCTAGGGCTCACTCTTCAATGGTTAGTTTGTCTTTTTTTTAACCTTCAGCCACCAGCTGGACTGGCAGTCATTGTATTCTTTACAATTAGAAATATAACTTTTTTTTCCCCTCAACTGAAGTGCTACATTTCACCTTGCATAGAGACTGAAATGATGGGAGTAGGTTCCCTTCTCCCTTGACAGATTCAGGCTCAAAAGTACCTTCCCTCCATAAGTTACCCTTAAAAGTGATCATTTACCTTTAGTCATATTTACTTCCCATGCTGTTATGGGAATCTCATGTGGGTGAGTGACTTGAGACAAAGGTATGAATTCAATCTATGCCCATAAAGTTTATGTTAATTAGTTTTAGTCCAGTCATTTTCACCTTCCATATTCCTTTGAGAGTTTTCTGTAGGTGAATGACTAGGGACAAACTTATAAATTCCATCTATGCCTTGGAGGCATATTCATCAGCTTTCTGGTCTCTTCACATGGAGTTAAGGTTTTCATTCCCCTACCTTTTGTAGGATGGGAGAATGTTTTGTATTTCAGGGCTTTCCTCTTTACCTTTTAATGCCTCACCTTTAAGTGTCTTCAGATGTTCAGCTGTTGCTGAAGTCTCACTGGGGCAGATGTAAAGCATAGTAGTATGAAGTAAGACTGGAAAATTGTACAGTAACAGATTTTGGAGGACTTGGAATGTAAGGCTAAGGAATATTAAATTATCTATAGGGGACAATGGAAGGATTTTGCGCAGAATTGCATAAGCCATGGATAAGGTAAAATGAGGTAGATTAGATAATATTTAGTTCTAAATACTATGATCCAACACTTCTGGTGGATGAATGGTGTTGAAGGCAGTATCCTGTTTATGGTGAAGATGGTTGAGGATGGATTCAGTTACCTTGCTTTCTCCAGTGATAACCTGGATTTTGGGAAAGATTCAATTCCAAGATAGGTCCATCACATGAAGTAGTAACTTTGCAAACAGTCTTTGCCTCAAGGTCCAAGAGGTAAACCAGCTTTCCCCTTTCCCCAACAACAATAAAGAAGTCTACCTGGAATACAGGAACCTGCCAGATTCTGGGAGGGAAAATCCAGGAAAATCAGAAAAGTTTGAGTGTCCTTTGAACTAATAATGGACTATACCTTCTAAAGAGGGGACTCAGGATAGGTTTTTCATTTATCTTTCTAATGAAGATCAATGAGATGGCACAAATTTAGTGGTACCAGGAAACATTAAAGTCATCCTGGAATCCATTCCAAGTGCAAATGGAAGAGGCAAGACCTTCTGCCAAGAACCAGGGCAAAAGGTTACTTGAGAGAGGCCTATGAGGGTTAGCCACAGTTGGGAAATGGTTGAGTCGCACTATTTTTCATAGGATCACAAAATCTTGGCTTTGGAAATACTCAGAGGCTCTCTAGTGAAGTCCTTGCTTGAACAGGCTAGCTTTCTCTAAAATCGACAGCAAGTGATCATGTCAACCTCTCTTAAAGACCTCTAGTGAGCAGGTATCTGGCACCTCTCCAAGTTGGCCATTCTAGTTTTGGACAATGCTTTTAGAAGGTTTGCCTTACGTCTAGCCCAAAGCTGCCTCTCTGCAACTTCCTTTCATTACTCCCCTTTGTAGCAAAGCAGAAAAATACAATCCTTCTTTCCTATGAAAGACTTGCAAATACTGGAAGGATAGACATTATGTTTCCCCCATGCTATTTCTTTTACAGTCTAAATATCCCAAGTTTCATCAAATGATCATCATGTGGTATGGTCTCTGGTCCCCTCCTATTATTTTCTGGACCAGCTCGAGTTTGTAGATATTTTTTACAAATATCTAGTGCCCAAAAATGACAGCAATATTCCAGATGTAGTTTGACCAGGGCAGAGTGAGACTATCACTTTTTTTAAAAATTAATTTAATTTATTTTTGTTACATTTTCGATGATCTGTAGTATACTCTAATGACATCATTCATTTTTTTTTCCATTAATCTTCACTCAAATACCTTTCAGCTATAAAGATGGCACCCAGTACTATGCTTTCCAAATTGCATTCCCAGTGGTAGGGATGGAATTGCTCTGTTGTCCACATGCTCTTTTCCTGATAACCAGTGGAATGTTAGTGGTCCAGGTTAACATTTCTTTCATTGACTTTGGAACAAAATGTAAACATTTGGGGGTGAATTATGGGGACTAAGAGAGCCCCTAGGTAGACATTTGAAATTCAAGTCATTTTTGCCACCCAAGTTTTTTTTTTTTTCTGTACTACAATCTTTTCCTTCCTCCTTGACTCTTCTCTCCCCCTACTCAACTCACTGTCAAGTTCCCAATGCCTTGTGTTTTCTGTCTACTATACTGTCCTACCCTCGTCTTCCAATGCTTCATCAAGAAAGCCACTTTCCTGGATAAGAAGAGACTTGGACCTGGCCCACCCATCTTGCATTCACAGGTGATATTGAGGACAGATGCTGGGACCCCACAGTAGTCATGATTTGTGTGTGAGAAGAGTCCTTGGATATTATAATTAAGTTTAGCTGGGATAGCTCCCTTGTCCTGTCCCCTCCTTGTTGCTTTTCCTATAGCTACTTCTGAGGAGAAGGAGTAGCTGCATCCAACAAGCAGGACCAAATGAGGACCCAAATCTCTCCTTCCAGCAGCTTCCGCCAGCTTTCTTAGAGGTGAGTTTGTCTTGTTTCTCTTCCTATGAATCACTGACCATTTAGGAGGAAACTATTGTTAGCCCCTTCTCATGTTCTCTTATTTTTATCCTCGTCAACTGTAACCCACCCATCTCCTACTCCAACCCTATCCTCACATATGATTGTGCTCAGTGGAATTCTCATTCCATTATGAACAAAATAGCTTTCATTTTGAGCCTCTTTCTCTTTCATTCCTTTCTATTAGCTCTCACTAAGCCTTGGCTTCTCTATGATGATATGGAATACCTCTAGCACCTCCTAGAGGGGTCACTCTTAGCTTCACATTTCTTTAGCCTCCTTAAATTTCATAACCTACTCCTTCACTATGCATCAGCTGTCTATTCTTATTCAATCTTACCATTACCCACAGATCTAAAAATTAAATTTACCCAGATTTAGAAAATTTGATACTTACCTATCTGATCATAACCTCCAACCCCATCCACTCATTAATAAATATTTCCTCTGACCATTAGGCCTGCTCTGACTCTTTCTCCTTCTTCAATCTCAAATCAATAGTTAACCATTTCAACTTTACATTCTCTTTGTTCTTGAATTTTTTGCCTCCTTATCCTTTTGCCATCTTTTGCCAAACTTCAGTCCCAGATTACTCCCATCATTTATCTCCATTCTTGCTTGACTCCCTGAATAAGTCACTGTGACTTCTTTCACAGGTAAGAAAGTCTGACTGACTAGACTCAATTATCAACAAACTCATATTATCCAACCTTGCCTTGGCTCTCATTTTAGCAATGCATTCCTTCTATTCCTGCCTAGTTGATTCCCTCTCTCACTCCCCAGAGATGCTACTCCAAAACTTCTCTTCCCTCCTTAAACCTCCCATACCTTTCCTCCCCTGTTCTCTTAGCCAAAGACTTTGTATTTTTCCTTCATTTAGAAATCTGGGACCATGTGACACAAACTCCCTCTTGTTCCATTCTATTTATCCAAAAAACCCTTGACATAGCCTCCTACTCTCTCCTTCTTTCCTTCAGTCTTTGACAGAGGTAGGTCTTTTCCTTGTCTAGGCCAACCCTTCTACATATGCTTGGCATATAGTAAGCATTTAACCAGTGCTCTTTTCCTTTCCTTCTTTCTTTTCCATAAACTCATCCCCTCCTGTCTTCTCCAGAAGATTGCATTCTCAATTTTCTCTTTTGAATTTTCATTCTTTCCCTAGCTACTGACTCCTGTACTTCCTTCAACCACACCTCCTTCATCCTTTATATATCTATATTTAAAATTTTGAACTTAAACACACACACACATAAATTTCTGTACACAAATCCTATGTAAAACTGTGAGCATCTATTTCATATATTTACTTTTTAAAAAAGTATACAAACAATTCTACATGTTACTTTTAAAACTTATCCTGCTTGTCTGTTTCATTTTGAACTTCTATTTTCTAGTTAATTTTTTTTTCACCATGATTGCTAATTCCCCCTTTACCAGAACCTCCATTCCTGACAAACCAAGAGAAAGAAATGAAAAAAGTCCTTATAACAAACACACAGAGAGAGCCTCAGATGATATCTCTCCACATGGGGTTCTTGAGAAAGTTGTTTGAAGGACAATTGTTATGCCTGGTAAGAGAATTAACTTAGAGAGACTGAGACCATGGAGACATATGTAGACATTCTGTAACTGGTTCTGGTCAGCTAACTATGTGTTGAAGAAAAAAGTTCTTTGGCTGTAGAGGTATTCAAAATAGCCTGTCAGTTTCAGCTACCTCCTCTTTTCCTTTATTGTCTTTTGGCTTCATTTGGAGACTCCTTAGCTTACAGTATCTAGTGAAAGACCACCATGGTCTTGGGAATTGTAAAATATCAGAGTCAACCATAAGAATCCAGAGTTTGGAATCCAGGAGGGCACTGATGCCTCAAGGACCTTTGAGAATCACTTTCAGCATCCTAGTGCAGTAGTAGCCAAGATACAGACTCAAATGGCAGTCCTGAGTTTCAGATTTCATTCCCCTTATTGGAAAACTCTGCCCTGATTTTATTTTTTAGTTCCCCAGAAGAATATCCCTGATATGATCTGGTTTATAGCATGGCATCTCCTCTATTGCTTACATCCTTCTGGGTGACCTGGCTCCAACTTGCTCTCATACATATCCAACAAAAGTGGTAGGTGGAAGCCCCACTTCTTAATTGTAGAAACCATAGAAACCATAATTAGAAGAAATTAATGCCTGATAGAGTGCTCTCTGTGAAGTGATCAAGGGCCATTATATGCAATTAGAAGAATCAAAAGGGCAACCTACACCTAAAAAAAAGGAAAGAAGTTTGGACACTGTCTCTATAATAATTTTATGGTATATAGTAAAGACGAACCTTAGGACTTCTTATTTCCCCTTTAAAAACATTTGCTAGGGGTGGCTAGGTGGCACAGTGAATAGATAATCCTGCCCTGGAGTCAGGAGGACCTGAGTTCAAACCTGGCCTCAGACAACACACAAAAATATCTAGCCATGTGACCTTCAGCAAGTCACTTAGCCCCAATTGCCCTGCCCTCCCTTCTCCCCCTAAAATGCAAACAAACAAACAAACAAACAAAAAAACATTTGCTAGTACACTAATGGAAACAATTGAATAACAAACTAGACAAAAATCTGCTTTGGAAATTTTGGAAGAGTTTAAGTTAAAATAGGAGGTGAGAGAATAAATATTTTCTCCTTTATGGCCTTGTAATGGTTAACTACACAACACTGGATTAACAAAACAAACTCCAAACTTTTGATATTTCACAAGCTTGAACTTAAACAGATTACTATCTCTGCCTGTTCCCTGTTGAAAAGTAGAGATAGGGCATGTGAGAGACATTTTATAACAAGATCAAGAGAAGGAACCAGTGTCTGAACTTGTTACAACATGCATTCATTCTTGTTTTATGCTTGATAGAAATACACAGTGTAATGGCAGATTTGTAACTTTAGAAAGTTTGCCAATTGGTCTGATTGAGTTTTGCCCCTGCCCAAAATGTCGGGGGCAGGGGGAAGGGAGTTTTCCATTTATACATGTGATGTTCTTTTAGAAGAACTAAGAAATATTCTAATTTTCCCTTACCTGATCCCTGCTATCTTAAAATTCCTTTAAGATGTGACAAATCCTTCATTTAAAAAATCTTAATGGGTTAAAATGGAAATTCTTTGGGGGCCAAAACATCTTTTCCTGCTTCTCCCACCTTAGTGTGAATTTAACTGTGGTATGCTAGAAAGAACATTGGATTTGCAATCATAGGATGTGGAAATATATTTCTAACTTGGTATATGTTGAATTTAGACATTACCCCTGTGCACTCAGACTGCTGTACCAGCCAGTAATACCATGAAGACTCACCCCTTCTAGGGACTTTCAGGCCAGTCTCCCTTTGGAGTCCTTCATGACCTGATCCCAACCTAGCTTTCCAGTCATTTTATGAAACACTTTCATATACTCTGTGGTCTAGTCCAGGAATGGAGAACCTGCGGCCCTGAGGCCACATGTGGCCTTCTATATCCTTGAGTGCGGCCTTTTGACTGAGTCCAAGTTTTACAGAACAAATCCTTTTATTAAAGGGATTTTTTTCTATAAAGTTTAGGTTCAGTTGCACTTGAGGACCTAGAGGGGCACATGTAGCCTTGAATGAAATGCACTCCCTCCTCCATTCCCCCTAGTATTATAGACTTCCTAGTTTCCTTCATGACTCAAGTACTGCCTCCTATACAAAGACTTTCCCTGATCCCTCTGATTCCTAGTTCTACCCCCAGCCCCACCCCTGCTCTGCCCTGCCATTACTGTCTATGATAATGTTGTTTTCCCCAGTAAAATCATCTGTCATTCACATAGCACTTGAGAATTGATAAAACACTTAACATAGATCATTTCATTTAATCCTTACAACAACTCTGGGAGGTAGGTGTCATTATTATGGCAATTTTAGAGACCAGCAACAGAGACCGAGAGTTTAAATGACTTGCCTAGGGTCACACAACTCATTTGTGTCCAAGGTAGTAAGGGTAGGGATGTCTTCTCTTTTGTCTTTATATCCCCAATCAATCAAGCATTTATCAGTCTCTTGCTATATGTCAGACACTGTACTAGGCACTGGGGATAGAAATACAAAGAATGAAACAATGTCTACATTTTATCCTTGCCTCTTAGTTCCTGGCATACTGTAGGATATTAATGAAAACTCACTGATTGATTAAGCTAGTCTGAGCTTTCTTTGCCTTTAAGGTTGAGAGAGATTGTATAACTAACCCATTACCTAAAAGCAAAGATATAACTTGTCTACAGGAAAACTGGCCTGTGTCATAAATGCAGAGAAGGAGGCAGATAAAAATAAGCCATGCTCATTACCAGGTTCCCTGCCCTATATAGCTGGCTGGAAAAACTAGAATAAGTTTTGCTCAAGTGTAAATAGCCTACTGGGCAAGAAACCACACAGCTGGAGGTTAATGAGCAGACCAGGAGAGACAAGTCATATCATATCAGGAAAAGGAACTCAGCAATTATATAAATTAAGACTTGGCCTGGTCTATGGAAACCCTGGGAGTTGCATAAGGCTGTTCAATAGGGTGCTTTGTCCCTCAACATCACATGATTCTTGTTAATGAAGTATCCTTGGACATGGATCTCGACTAAGGAGTTTTTATGGCAGCATGTAACAGTATAGTCAGAGTTGGAAGGGACCTCAAAGATAATCCAGAGCTACCTTCTTATTGGACAAGTTTTGAAAATAGGCCCCAGAAATTGGAAATGACTCTCCCATCATCACACAGTAAAAGTCTACTAAAACTCAGGTCTCTTGAATCTCAACATGGTTCTTTTCCAACAAATATTACCCCATGTCCCAAATATGTGGTGGTCATACATCTTAGAAAATCCAGTCTTGTCCCAATTTCAAATTTCAGTCTTGTTTTTCCACAAATCACCCAAATGATCCAGAAAGTTTAATATTCTGGCAAATGGTGACTGAATGAATCACGTCAGTAAGCACTGTAATAAAAATAAATGTCACAAAAGGTTTAGAAGTGTGCTTTTAAAGGAGCTTTGCAAAAAGAATAACCTTTAAAAAGAAGTGACAACTTCAAGGTAGCATTTCATATCCAGTGGAGTAGTGAGATAAACATTGCTTATGGTGAGAAATCTGACATCACATAGTCAGTCAAGGAAGCATCAGTTAGGTGTCAGCACTTTAGCTGCTAGTACCTCCCTAAAGAAACTCCTTATAAACATGATTCTGTTAAAATGGAGATAGTGGCAAATTGTAGATGATTACATAAAACTCTATCACGCTTTCAAATCTTTAAATTATGCCTTATATGAGATACAGTATGTTATAGTGAGAAGAACAGTGGCTTGGGAATCAGAGAAGCTAGATTGAAATCTAGTTCTGTTACTAATTATCTACATGACCCTGAACAAGGCTGGTAGACATTTATATGGTATCTGCTACGGGACACAGCTATGTGGTGCAGTAAGCAGAGCACTGAGCTTAGAATCAGGAAGATTGATCTTCATGAGTTCAAATCTGACCTTGGACACTTACTAGCCATGTGACCCTGGGCAAATCACTTAGCCTTGTTTGCCTCAGTTCCTCATCTGTAAAATGAGCTAGAAAAGGAAATTGCAAATCATTCCAGCCAAGGAAACCCCAAATGGGGTCAGAAAGAGTCAGACATGACTGAAAACAACTGAGCAACAACGATACCTGTTGGCCAGTTACTATGCTAAGCATTTGACAAATATTAATTTACTGATCTTCATAATGACCCTGCAAGGTAGGCATTAGCCCCATTTTACAGATGAAGCAACAAAGGTTAAGTGGCTTACCCAAGTTGAACTAACCACTTAGAGGTTAGTTTATCTACGTTTATCTTTCTATAATATGAGAGGTTTGGATTAAATGTTAAGCTTCCTTCTAGTTCTAAATCTATGATTCTATGTTAATTTTCATATTTTTCCCCTAAATTTTCATTCTTATTCAATTTGACAAGCATTTTAAAAGTAGTTACTATCTGCCTGGTATGGGGGATACAAAGACAAAGAAAACCTGTTTCTGCCCTTAGGAAGCTTCCATTATTCTTCAAAGGATTTTATCCATATGGGAGATTGTCCATGTGGACATATCCATTTTAATTGTATCCATTTGGATGAAAGCTCAATATGCACCAAGAGGGTGATGTGGCAGCCAAAAAATCTAATGCAAGCTTAACAGCACTAAAAAACATTAAGTCTGTAGGATTAGGGAGTGATGCCTTGCTGCACTCTGCCCCAGTACGATGGGAATCCTTTCTAGCTCTCATATTAGTCTTGTATTAGTGTACTGATCTACTTCATAAATATTAGGTACCCATTACTGGAAATCCCAATTCCAACACTGAATAAGTCTATCATTTTCCTATACTGCTTCAAGTTTGGAAAAAGATGCATCCAATGGCACAGAGATCTCACCTGGATACTTTTGAGTAGAGATTCTTTACTTCTCTTGTGCCATGGACCTCTTTGCCAGTCTCATAAAACCTAAGGACCTTTCTTAGAATAATGTCTATCTGTCTCTGCATATTTGTAAAGATAAATATGCATATATGTGCATACTATATGTCAATCAACAAGAATTTATTAAGTGTTTACTATATAGCAGGCACTATGCTGAGCCTGTAGATTACTGCTAAAAATATAAAAGCCAAGAAAACCTCTCTCTACCCATCTCCATTTCATGTTTTTCTCTTCTAGCTTCAGATTATGTATCAGTCTAGATTATATACTATAAATAATCCCTTTCACATTTTAGACTCACACAATCCTAATCTCAAAATTCACTGTTTGTGGAAGATTAGAATATTAAATGGAGACACCGAAAGTGCCAGCCTTCCATTTGATCTCTTTTGTTAACAGATATTAAGTGACTTCACCCAAAGTCATATAGGTAGTTAAGTGGAAGAGTCAGCATTTGAAATGAAGCCCTCCAAAATCCAGTACTCTTTCCACTATACCACACTGCCCCATTGTTAATATGGCTTCTAAGGAGAATGGCTTTTTCCCTGACAAATCTAGTTTGATGTATAATAGGTAGCCAAGCTCGTTTCGTTTAATGAATGAATAAAAAGGTATATTAAGTATGTTGAGGGTTTTCATTTGTATTTATTGCATCTTTTCATATTTTAAGGCTGGAATAAGCAAGAGGTGCTCTGATACATAGCAGACAAGTGCCCCTAGGCAGGAGGATTCTTCTCTTGTTGGCAGATGTTGTCTGAGATTTCCAGGCTGAAAGGTCCTTGGGTCATAAGAGTGACTAGAGCGTGATGATCTCCCTGTGTTTGAGCTCAGATTTCCATAGTAGTATATCTATTTGCACAGTCTAAAGGCATACCAGATTTGGACATAGCAACTAAAAAAGAAAAAAGATGGGGCCTCCCTAGGCTAGCTTCAGGCTCAAATTTTGGAGGCCATAGTTAAGATACTGTCCCTTTGTCCCTTCTTTCCTTCTGTCAGCAGGGAGCAATGGAGTTAGCTGGATCTGTGAAAGTCGGATTTGTAAACTTATAAGATTATAGATATTAGCTGACACAGACCTTAGAAACCAAGTCCATCCCACTCATTTTATAGAGGGGGAAACTTATGCCCAGAGAGATTGTGACTCACCTAAGGTCACTCTGCTGCAAGTTTTGATAAGTGAGTCAAACTCAGGTCTTCTTGATTACAAATTGAATTCTCTACCTACTACCTCATTTTTCCTCTTTTTCAGTAACCATGACTTGCTAGAAGCTTTTTGGTGCAGTCTTCTATAGGCTATGCATTTTCCATATATGTTCCTGTATCAGCAAGCACCCTAGCATCCCCAGGATGGCATCCAAAACAGGTTCTTAGATCTGCTTTTCTAAAGGAAAGCAACTCAAAATGGGTTAACAATTTTGCTTTAATCAAACATATGTCATTTACCTAGTTCAGGAGAAAAAGATCAGCACCCCAAACTTCAGAGACTACAGAGGTTACAAGCAGACAAAAAATACAGAGAAACAAATCAGCAGACAGGCTTCCAGCTGCCTGACCATTAATTACATCCATACTTAGTTACCAGAAAGAGAAGCACCAACATCTGGGTTTTCAAAGCGGGGGTGGGGAGGTGGGGAGGAGAAGGGGGGGCACTCAATGGCTGCCCAGAGTCTTATCTGGTCTTACCATACAACTCTTCTCAAAGTGAGCCCCAAAACAAAACCTCATGTGAGGGTATATATAGCCTTCTCCTGGCTCAGAGAATATCACAACCCTCTTGACTCCACTGCCTAATCACACAGCACCAAGGTGTGGGCATTTCTGAAAACCAAGCCTCCCACCACAGGCTCCAAGTGACCACATTCAGTCTTTTAGGAGGCAGAGTGTATTTTCAAGTCAAAGAATGTTCTCAAGCCTATCAAAGGGCCCAGGGGCAGGGAAGATCTTAAATTCCCATTCCCATAACAGTTCCCTTTTGTCTCTATGTTCTGAGTTACTTCTCTCTTCCCACAAAAGAGCCCACTTGTCCCACAGATTTCTAGGAAATGCTTTAGAGGGGTGTATTTACTGTGAGTTCTTTTGAGAGCAGATCATTCTGCTGGTAACACTGAGGAACAAAGAATGGGATAATTCTCACCGGGAGCTTATGTTGAAATAGGTGAGACAAGTATAGAAATATATGCAGCATTTATAAAACACATGTAAAAAATTTAAATGCAAGTGGGGCAAAGTATGAAATGGGTAGTTGATCAGGTTTATCTTACCGAAGTTGTTTCATGATATGGGATTGGGGACAACCCAAAGAGTCAAATATAGTTTGGGGTGAGAAGTCAAGAGGTGAGAATTAGCACCCCAGATAGGGTGGAGCTCATCCACTTGTATGACTTCCTACCTTCACCCCCTTCTTCCCTCAAATTACCCTGCATCTATTATATTTACATATGTATCTGTTCCCCTCCCCTGCCAAGTTGTATTATAATTTCCTTTAGGGCAGAGACTGTTTTATTTTTATTTTGTAACTCTAATAACATAAAACATAAACATCTCAAACATAATAATCTGTTAATAAATGCTTGTTGATTGATTGAACTGAGAGAGATGTTTGCTGACATTTTTGTTACCCCAATCTGTTTTTATTTATTTTTAAAACAATTTTTATTATTTTGATTTTTAGTATTTGTTTATAAAACTTTTATTTTCCAGATTCTTTCTCTTCTTCCCTCCTCACCCACCCCCACTGGGAAGATAAGGAATTCAATACAGGTGGTACATGTGTAGTTATGTAAAACGTTTCCATAGTAGTAATATTGTGAAAGACTATGTTTCCCTCTAACCTATCCTGCCCCCCACTTATTCTATTTTCTCCTTTGACCTTGTCCCTTTTCAAAATGTGTGCTTCTAACTACCCTTTCCCTCAATCTACCCTCCCTTCTATTATCCCCCTCTTATCCCCTTCCCCCATTCTTACCTGTAGGACAAGATACCCAAATAAGTGTGTATGTTATTCCCTCCTTAAGCCAAATTCAATTAGAATAAGGTTGACCCATTCCCTTTCACCTTCTTGCTCTTCCCCTCCATTGTAACAGTTTTCTCTTGCCTCTTTTATATGAGATAATTTACCCTATTCTATCTCTCCCTTTCTCCTTCTCTCATTATATTCCTCTCTCACCTCTTAATTTTATTTTTTAGATATTATCCCTTCCTATTCAACTAATCCAGTGGCCTCTGTCTATCTATACATGTATACACATATACTCACACTCATATGCATTTTATATACCTTCCTATATGTATACATACACACACACATACGCACAAATATATTCCCTTCAACTAGCCTCATACTGAGAAAAGTCTCATGAGTTACAATTATTGTTTTTCTATGTAGGAATGTAAATAATTCAACTTTAATAAGTTCCTTATGACTTTTTTTCCTGTTTATCTTCTCATGCTTCTCTTGCTTCTTGTATCTGAAAGACAAATTTTCTGTTCAGCTCTGTTTTTTTCATCAAGAATACTTGAAAGTACTCTATTTCATTGAATGACCTTATTTTCCCCTGAAACATTATACTCAGTTTTGCTGGATAGGTGATTCTTGGTTTTAATCCTAGCTCCTTTGACTTCTAGAGTATCATATTCCAAGCCCTTTGATTCCTTAATGTAGAAGCTACTGGATCTTGTGTTATCCTGATTGTGTTTCCATAATACTCAAATTGTTTCTTCCTGAAAGCTTGTAATATTTTCTCCTTGACCTGGGAACTATGGAATTTGGCTATGATGTTCCTAGCAGTTTTCTTTTGGGGATTTTTTTCAAGAGGTGATTGGTGAATTCTTTCAATTTCTATTTTGCCCTCCGGTCCTAGAATATTGGGACAATTTTCCTTGAGAATTTTTTGAAGGATGATTTCTAGGCTCTTTTTTTGATCATGGTGTTCAGGTAGTCTAATAATTTTAAAATTATCTCTCCTGGATCTATTTTCCACATCAGTGGTTTTTCCAATGAAATATTTCACATTGCCTTTTATTTTTTCATTTGTTTGTATCTGTTTTATAGTATCTTGATTTCTCATAAAGTCATTAACTTCCATTTGCTCCAATCTAATTTTGAAGGAATTATTCTCTTCAGTAAGTTTTTGAAACTCCTTTTCCATCTGGGCAATTCAGCATTCTTCTCCTCATTAGCTTTTTGAGTCTCTTTTGCCATTTGAGCTAGTCTATTTTTAAGGTGTTATTTTCTTCAGTGTTTTTTTGGGTCCTCTTTAGCAGGCTGTTGACTCACTTTTCATGATTTTTTTTGCATCATTCTCATTTCCCTTCCCAATTTTTCCTCTACTTATCTGACCTGGTTTCCAAAATCCTTCTTGAGCTCCTCCGTATCCTATAACCAATTCTTATTTTTATTAGAAGCTTTTGATGTAGGAGTTTTGACTTTTTTGTCTTCTTCTGGTTCTATGTTTTGATCCTTTTTGTCCCCCCAAAAGGATTCTATTGCCTGTTCTGACTTTTCCTGCTGGGGTTTTCCTTATGTACAATATTACTACTCCCTGTTCATCCCCTTCCTGTCATGTTAGCAACAGGGATTTCTTGTTCAGCCCCTTCCTGTTATCTCAGCAACAGGGGTTCATACCTCTGTTTCTTTAACAGAAGCTTAATTTGAAACTAGGTCAGACTTCATTTGAAACATGTCAGCTTCCATTATAATGTAAAGCCACAAATGAGCAGTTTTCCAGAGGACTGCTGCTATGAACAGCTTTCAAGGTTCTGATTACATAGTATAATGAGTTCTCTGTTTATTAAATAACAAATCAGAGCAAAACATTCATAGAAAATCAAAATACAGCATTGACAATGTTACAATTTATCACAGAAAATCAAAATACAGCATTCACCATGTCACAACTCAACAACTTGTCACTAAAATGGCCACATAGTTTTCACCAAAGTGGTCACACAGTTTTAAACAAAGCACATTCATTTAGTCAATCACAAAATCCTTAATTTAGTCATAAAGTACAAAAGTCAAAGTTCTTTACCCCTAGGTCACAGTAAATCATAATCTTCTCAGTCAGTACATAGTATCCAAGTAAAATCTTCTTTCAGCTTGACTGGATGCTGGCTCTCAGATTCCATGGTTCCTCTTCCATAGTCCCAACTCTAACTGTCACCTGTATTCAAAGGCAGGCAGCTCCCAGTTCCTTGTCCAGCTCCTTGTTCAATTCTTCATCCAGTTACCATTCCATATTGAAGTTCACAGTGTCCAGTCCACCTCAAGTCCTTCACGGTTCCTATTTCTGGGAAGACAAAGTTTGATAGAGCCACAATAATATTCATGTACATTGCCGGCACCATCACCAATTCACTATCTGCCTATGAAATCAACTCAGACCCACCAACAAGGTCTGAGAACTCAACACAAATCACCAGTAAAGTCCCAGGACCTCCAGAATCCTCCTCCAGGACCTCTGCAGACACACAACCAGAAAATCCTTTTTCAGGGCTTCCAGTAAGGTCCCAGGGCTTCTGTACAAAGTGTCACAAACAAACATCAACAGAGACAGAGCAGACAGAGTGCTGGGATACTACAAGTTTTCTCCTTCTTGACTCTGCCACCACAAGAGTCCTCTTCTCAGTTCTTCTGTCTCTATAGTTTGGACTTCTCTTTTTGTGTGGTCATTGGCTCCTTCCCTTCCTGTTGCAGGAGTTCATGAGTTCTAGGGTTCACAAGTTGTGGGGTTCACATGTTCTATTTATTAACAGACTTGATACAAGGCTCAAAAGAAACTTGAACTGAAACAAGGTGTTAATTCCATAGCTGAAACAAGGGGTGAACTACTTCTCTGCTTGCCATTACAGGAGCTCATGCCAAGCTCCTGCCTCTACTCTGACATCTTGGCTCTGCCCCCAACCTGCTTTTATTCATTATTCTCAGCCCCATGACATGATGGGAATCTATTTACAGGCAAATAACACAAGTCTTATCTGCCTTTTAAACCCAAGCCAAGAGTTCTTGTCAACCTTCTTGTATGTTTCGTGACAATCTTGCATCAGTGCATTGAAAAATGCAGGAGCAGAAATCAGGGCTGGTCCTCAGTAAAACTTGTGAAGCAGGGGAAGGTGGTCTTCTGAATCCTCCCGCTTTTCCTTTCTCTCTTTTTCCCATTATCAGTTCCCACTCCATGCCTAATACCTGCCTGCTTTGATAGGTATTGAGTTGACATTCACTTTCAGTCTTGAGGCAGAGATTGGATATTCAACTGCCAGGGTCCAATAAGAGGGGGATTCCCGTTTCAGGGGTGGGTTAACATCAGATGCTTATTGCTTATTTCTGTGGGCCTCATTTTCTTCATTTGTAAATTGACAGCCTCTAAGGTTGCTTCCAATGTTAAATCCTTTAATTCTGTGACCTCTTACAGCCTTTTCCATTCTAAAATTCTGTGACTTTATCCTATTTCTTGGATGCCCAAGATTTTTCCTAGTGATGCCTCACCAAAGGCCAGTCCTTTGAAGTTCAGTTCAATTCAGCAAATAGTTGTTAGGTGTCTACTATGTGCCAGCAACAGAGCTAGACACTGGGAAGAGAAAGACAAAGCCAAAAATGGTCCCTGTAGCCAAAGATTTTAAATTCTCCTTTATAGTTGGTAGTTCTTGATTGGCACTGGCCTTTCCCTCTTCCTCTTTTTTCATACAACTCTAACTTTTTTTGGTCAAATTCCCCCAGCACACCTTTATGCTAGAACTAATGTGAAAAATTTATTCAAGCTAAGGTGTTAATGAGTTACCCCAACATAAATGTGCCTTGACCTGGGAGGGATACCTTTAACCCACAGGGATGAGCCTCTGATGGTGAAATTTCAGCTATCATGACAGACCAGTTGGAGAGAAACTTTTGGGAAGTAGAGTCTTTCATTGGCTTCTGATATTAAGTTGAACTTTAGAAAGATGTTAAATTTCTGTGGGTAACTCCCTCAAGATGACATTGCCATAGATTGGGAAGAACATTGGTACTGGCTAGAGTCTAAAGACTTGTGTTCAAATCTGGTCTCTGATGGTTACTCCCTGTAAGACCTTGGATAATCTACATAGGCCTTAATATCCTTATCTGCAAAATGAAGCAGCTAGGATTCAAGCTCTAGATAATATAAACCTTTTCCATCTATATACTAGGTTGGTCTTGGTTGGGGTGGGGATAAGGACATAAATAGCAGGATTTGGCTGAATATAATAGTAAGGTTCTTGTCAGGCCCTTCCTTGCACTGAGATCATTAGCTGACTAGTCTAGCGGGAGCAGCACCTACATTAGGATATATCTCAGCATGGAGATGCTTCTTGCATTTATTGGGAAGTAGAGATGAGAAATACCAAAGAGAATTTCATAGGAATAAGGGGTCACTTATCTTGTATCTAAAACACAACAAATGAACCTCCTAAAATGTTAATATGCTAAAATAAGGAAAATGCTCTTTTGTCAAAGAAATAGGAAAAGGAAAATACCAACAGGATTGGTGCTGTTCTCTTTGGCACAAATGTCAAAACTGGGTCTGCCCTGTACATGGCACAGTGGGGCAAAATCTGTACCTGCTAAGAAACGATTCAGCGAACATTAAGCATACACTTACTGCTGGTGGATTAATTGGTTTAGAAGAAGGAAGGAACTCAGTAGCCCTGTAATGTGATGAAAACCTTCACAATATCATATGGGGCAATTAATCGAACCTCTCAGGTAAATTAAAAAGCACATGTAGCACATAACTGGAGCTAATTATAACTTTAATACATTTAGGGGAAGGTTGGCTGTGAGAGGATGCACTTGTGCAAGCCAAACTTCCCAGGTTGTGTCTTTTCAATGTAATTTAGAGGGTACCTCTCAGATCTGATCATAATAATAGCTGGCATTTTTATAATACTTAAAAGTTTGCAAAGTATTTTATAGGCGAGGTTCAAATGAAATGACAGTGTGATGTGGGCTCTTAAGTACTAATAATTCCATTTTACAAAGGAAGAAACTGAATTTCAGAGAGGTTAAGTGACTTGCGAAGGGTCACACACTTAGTGGATATAGTTTCAGTGTTAAGAACATTGCCTATGGAATCCAAGGATCTAGGTTCCAATGTTGGCCACTTACTACTTATGTGACTTCAGACTGGTCTTACTTAGAGTATTTACTTAACCTCTGTGGACTATATGCAAGATGAGGATATTGGATTAGGTGATCTTTGAGGTCCTTCCCAGCTCTAAATCTGTGATCCTAAGTGTCAGAGGTGAGATTTGAACTAGGATCTTCCTGTCTTCCTAACTCTAAATCAAGCACTATACACACTACACAGTGCTGCTTTCAAGGGAAAGAGAAAAGGGGAGGTAGTGAAGGTTTCTCAGAAAAACCACATTGAAAGTAGACAAGGTTTAGGGAAGAAGAGAGAATTGAAAAGTCTTGCTGATAAAATTTAGTATAGCAGTTTAAAACCTTACCTAATCATTGGAAAAACAGCTTAAATATATACAATTGAAGAGTAATTAGGTCTTCCATTGGAAGGAAAAAAAAAACACCCAGCATACTACTGAAAAAAGAGGCCCTCATTTTAAAACAACACTACCATAAAAACATAGGTATGGTAGCTAATATCTGGGTGGGTCTTTTCAGAGGTGTCTGGACAGTTATCCCATGGCACTTGGTTTTCTCAGGATAACAGCAATAAAGGGTGGGGTGGGGAACCTGTGGCCTCAAGGCTCTCTAGGTCCTCAAGTGTGGCCCTTTGACTCAACCCAAACTTTACAGAACAAATTTCCTTAATAAAGGGATTTGTTCTGTAAAACTTGTATTCAGTCAAAAGGCCACACACAAGGACATAGAAGGCCACATGTGACCTCGAGGCCACAGATTCTCCACTCCTGGAGAAATCCATTGCTAGCTATTGCTGGCATTTGGGAAAAAAAAGATATTTTCCATTTTATTTAAATCTACACTGAGCAGAAAGCAAAATGAAAAAAAAAACCAATTAGTTCTGAATAGTGGCTATGGAATTTTCCCCAGATCTATTTATCCAGCCCTAATCTTTCTTCAGAGTTCTTGTCTTATATCACCAATTACCTTTCAGACGTTTTGAGCCGAATGTCTCCTAGACATTTCAAACTAAAAATGCCCCGAATAAAATTCATTATTGCTTCCCTATTAATATCATCCTTCTAGTTACTCACTTTGGTGTCATCCTTTCCTCCTCTCTCTTGCTTGCCCCAAACATCCAATCGGTTTCCAAATCCTGTCATTTCTTCCTCTGTGACATTTTCAACATTCCCTTCTTTCCGCTCATAAAGATACCACTCTGATCTAGGCCTTCAGAATCTCCCCCTTTGGAATATTGCAATAGCCCTTTAATTGGTCTCCTTGCTTCAAGTGTTCCTCTCTTTAATCCATCCCCAACACAGCTGCCAAAGAGATCTTCTTAAAGCATAGGGCTGATTATGCCACCCTACTACTTTATGAATTCTAGTGCCTTCATATTTCCTCCAGAATAAAATATAAATTTCTCTGTCTGGCATTTGTAACAGTTATCATTCCACTTTTCATTTTTATACATTCTACTCCTGTTCACTCCAATATCAGCTACACTTGCCTGCTTGTCCCTCCCACAGGACACTCTGGCCCCTGCCTTAATGCCTTTTCATTGACTGTTCCCTTTGACTGGAATAGTCTCCCTCTTGACCTCTGACTCTTAGAAGTCCTGTTTTTTTGTTTTGTTTTGTTTTTAAAGCTCAACTACTACTGCCATCCCCTTTAAGGTTGCCTTCTCTCTATTCTGTATTTACTTATAGATAGATATAGATACATATCTATATCCATACACACATACACTTAAGTATTGAATAGATATATCTCTCTAGATATTTTAATTTTATTGATTTTTTGGGTTAAAATTTAAGTTCTGAGATGTCTCCCACCCTCCCTTTCCACCCAGCACTAGAGAAGGCCACTATTTGATAGTGGAATATAGTAGATATAGTGGATAGTGGATATAATTATCTCCTCCATTAGAATATAAATTCATCAAGGTCATTAACTGTTCTTTCTTTCCATTGTATTATTATTGTGATTGGCACATAGCAAGAATTTATTAAATGCTTGTTGATTGAGTAACTGAATGTGTTAATTGACTTTATCTGTTTGGGCCTCAGTTTCCTCAACTGTCAAATGCAGAAAGTAGATTAGATGCTTTGAAGTCCTTTTCAGCTCTAAGTTCTGGTTCTGTGAAAAAAATGTGATGTCAGTAGAACTTTCAGTTAGTCAGCTAGCATTTATGAAGCCCATGCTATGGGCCAGACACTGTGCTAAGTGCTATGGGTACAAAGAAAGACAAAAGAAAGTCCTGTCCTTATAGGGTTTGCAGTCTAAGGGAATTTATTAAAGTATTAAGTATGAGATTATATATCAAAATATTTATTATGTGGAATAAATTCTTATTGGTTTGATTTGCTTTATTTTGTTTCAGAATTTCCCCGAGTCCTTCTATCCTCTGTGACTGATAGAGGCAGCCTGAGACAGTGGTTTGAAAGCTAGATTTGGAGTCAGGAATGCTAATTCCTGACTCCCACATTAATTAGCTTTATGACCTGGAACATTTTACAACTTCTCTGAGTCTGTTTTCTCATTTGTAATAACACCTAACAAAAACTACAGCAATACCTAATCATTTATCTCATAAGGTTGAAGGCCAAATGAGATATTTGTTCAGTCATTTTAGCTGTGTCTGACTCTTCATGACCTCATTTGGGGTTTCCTTGGCAAGGATGTTGGAGTAGTTTGCTATTTCCTTCTCCAGCTCATTTTATAGGTGAAGAAACTGAGGTAAACAGGGTTAAGTCACTTGGGCTAGGGTCACACGGCTAGTGAGTGTCTGAGGGTGGATTTGAATTTAGGTCTTCCTGACTCCAGGTCAGCCACTTTATTCATTGTGCCACCTAGATATGACGTATCTAAAACACTTTACAAGTTTTAAAGCACTGTCCAAGGTTCCTCAAAAGTCCTAGCATGCTTTTAGGATATTAAAGCTTAATATACAAATGTTAAACTATACATATGTATAAATGTCATCTATTATTTATTTTGGGGTTACTCTATCTTCCCACACCCACACATTACATCATTTATGTTTTCTGTTAATAAATTTCAAGCACCCAAATGTTCTACTGTCAAAGTAGGGAGAAGAAGGGGAGAAAAGGGAATAAAGCATTTATAAAGCACCTACTATGTGGCAAACACTATGCTAAACAGTTTTTACAAATATTATCTTATTTGATCTTCACAACAACACTAGGACATAGGTCTAGCACATATTATCCCCATTTTACATACAAGGAAACTGAGGCAAATAAAGTTAAGAGACTTGCCTAGGGTTATATAGCTAGTAAGTTATCTGAGGCCATATTTGAACTTAGATCTTCCTGACTCTAGGCCCAGCACTCTACTGTACCACCAGCTACCTATAGTAATTTGGAAAATTCTAATCTAATTGAATTAAGTGTGTTGACCTTGATCTTCAACACAGGCTTGGAGGATTTAAGTTGGAAGGGTCACTAGAGACCATCTAATCCAATTCTCTTATTTTACAGATGAAAAAACCAAGGCCCAGTCAGGGAAAGTTACTAATATCACAGTTGTGATTCAAGGTCAGGTCCTCTGTCTTCACATCTGCCACTCCTTTCCACTACACCATGTTGCTTTTCTTAATTGACACAACTTGAAGATAAAGGTCTAGAAACCTAAGGCTTATAAAAGCAATGAGAGACTTTCTTCTGCAGCTTGTGGAAAGTGTCTCATTACCTGTGGGTGCACATTGTACTTTTCCTTCATTCCCACCCACACTGTCAGACAGACAGATAGCAAGCCTTCAATAAATGGGGCTGACATAATTGAATGGTCCAAAGGGAAGAGAAGAAAATTAGTGAAATACCAAGAAGGGAATCTTAAATCAGTATTCATGATCATGAAGTAGGACATATTACCATGATGAATTATTATAGTCTTACTGGCCTGCCTCCCCAGCTGTTAAATGGACTCCATTATTGTGTATGCATCTGTTGACAGGGCAACAGACTCATTGGAGCATGACTAACACAGGAGATCATAAATTAATAGGGTATTTTGAGCTAGAAGGGACTTTAGAGTTCTAATCCAAATCTGTTACATTACAGATAGAGATTAGAGGCCTAGCAAGTAACTTGTCTAAAGTCACCCATGATGAAACTACAGTTTGAATCTGGTTCTTATAGTACTCTGTTCATAACACCAAGAGGGGCATATATTCCAGGAGAGGTATATACTGTAACTGTGTGTAGGATTAGGTTTGGTGATATTGAGTAGACAGAAGGAAACCCAATAGACTTTGCTATGAATGAATGGAAAGCACTAAGTAATTATTACAGGTCCTATGCTAAGCTCTGGAAAAATAAAAATCAAGACAATCTCCTGCTCTCAACAACCTCATATTCTTTTTTTTTTTTAAACAAATACTTTATTAACTTCTGTTTTACATCATTCATTTCCACCAGATTTTGAGTTACAATCATTTTCCCCCCATTATTCCCCTACCCAACCTCCCAGAATAGTAATCCCACAAGATATCGCTTCCTCCAATCTGCTCCCTCCCATACCTTCTCCCATACCCCCATCGACTTTTCCATTGGAGGAAGATGAATCTTTGTATCCCAATGCCTGCACATCTTATCTCCCAATTATAGGCAAAAGAGTATTAATAATAGTATTTATATATATATTTGAAACCTTTAATGTTACGACCTCGAATTTCAGATCCATTTCCTTCCTCCCTTGTCACCCATTCCTTCTTGGGAGATAAGTAATTCAGTATATGTTGTACATGTCTAGCTATGCAAAACATTATCATAGTAGATATATTGTACAAGGCTGCTTATAATTCCCTCCCACTCATCCCACCCCCCACCTGGTCCATTCCCTACATGATCCTGTCCCTCTTCTATAGTGGGTACTTCCAACCTCCCCTCACCCCAAGGATGCCCTCCCATCCATCATCCCTCCTCTCATCCCCCTTCCCCCTATTCTGCTGCAGGTTGAGATGTCCCATTTAGTATGTATGTCATTTTCTCCCTGAACCAAATTCAATGTGAATGTGGTTTTGCCTTTTTAGCCTTCCTTATTCTCCCCCTCCTTTGCACCCACTTCCCCTACATGAGATAGTTTACCCTACCATGTCTCTCCCCATCTCCTCTTGCCACTTTCCTCTCTCACCTCATAATTTCATCCCTTGAGTATTCTCCCTTCCCAACAAAATCAACCTATGCCCTCTATCCATATATAACTGTAACCATATACACACACATTCACATATGTATTCATATGACCACACCCCCTTCTTCCATTATTTTCATAGTGAGAAAGATATCATCAGTCACAGATATTGCTTTTCCATATAGGAACGTAAATAGTTCAACTTTGATAAGTTCCTTTTGATTTCTTTTCCCTGATTACCTTCTCAGGCATCTCTTACTTCTTGCGTCTGGATGTCAAATTTTCTATTCAACTCTGGTTTTTTCCTCAAGAATGCTTGAAAGTCCTCTATTCCACTGAATGACCATATTTTCCCCTGAAACAAAATACTCAGTTTTGCTGGGTAGGTGACCCTTGGGTTCATTCCCAGTTCTTTTGCCCTCTGGAATATCATATTCCATGCCCTTCAATCCCTCAGTGTAGAAGCTGCCAGGTCCTGGGCTATTCTGATTGTGTTTCCACAATATTGAAATTGTTTCTTCCTGGCTGCTTGTAGTATTTTCTCCTTGATCTGGGGATTCTGGAACCTGGCTATAATATTTCTGGGAGTTTTCTTTTTGGGATCTTTTTCAGGAGGTGATCGGTGGATTCTTTCAACCTCTATTTTGCCCTCTGGATCTAAAACATCAGGGCAGTTTTCCTTGAGAATTTCTTGAAGGGTGATTTCTAGGTTCTTTCCTTGATCATGGCTTTCAGGTAGTCCAATAATTTTTAAATTGTCTCTCCTGGATCTATTTTCCAGGTCAGTGGTTTTTCCCATGAGATATTTCACATTGCCTTCTAATCTTTCATTTGTTTGGATCTGCTTAACAGCATCTTGATTTCTCATAAAGTCATTAGCTTCCATTTGCTCCAGTCTAACTCTGAAGGAATGAATCTCCTCAGTGAACTTTTGATATTCTTTTTCCATCTGGCAAATTCGACTTTTTAAGGCATTCTTCTCGTTGCCCTTTTGGGCCTCCTTAGCCATTTGAGTTAGTCTATTTTTTAAGGTGTTGTTTTCCTCAGTCAGGCTGTTGACCCTCATTTCATACTTTTCCTGCATCCTTCTCATTTCTCTTTCTAATTTTTCCTCCACTTCTCTTATTTGATTTTTAAAGTCCTTCTTAAGGTCCTCTATGGCCTGCAACCCGCTCATGTTTTCCCCTGGGGCTTTTGGAGCAGGACTTCTGACCTCACAGTCCTTTTCCCGCTCTATGCCCCCAAAATAGGAGTCTAGGGTTGCATTTTTCTGTTTCCTTTGCCTTGGCATGTTGCCACTTAATTGCTTGACTTTTGGGCTTGTTGCCACACTATGGCTTTAAGGCCAGATAGAGGAATTTTCGTCCCGAACGTGTGGGGGGCAACTTCCGTTTCTGGCAAGCTGTAAACCCACCCACGACTTCCACCCTAGATCACAATCCAGATCCAGGGAGGTTAAAGCAAGAGCGATTACCCCCCAAGACTGATCGCTGGATCTCCCCACGATTTGTAGGCTGGGAGCCGGAAATGCCTCTGAAAACTACACAGTGGCCTGTCTCCTCAGCAGCTTCTAGCCCCCAGGGGAGGGAGCTGACGCATTCCCCAAATACAGGTCCCAAAGTCCATAGGACACTAACCTCTTACTTTGTCCTAGGCAAGTCTATGTTGATAATTCTGGCGTCTCCACAGTTCCTGGTGTTCTGGGGTTCCTCCAGCCGGCTGCTGGCCCTGCCGCCCTGGGGCTAAAACCTCGGCTACGTGGACCTGGGCTCGGCTCGGCTCCTGCGCTCTGCGCGCTGCCGGCTCCCAGACCACTGCGCTGGTCCTTCCTGCAGGGTGCTGGGCTGTCCTCAGCGGGAGGTTAGCTTCTCTGTGTCGTTCTGTGGGTGCTGGGGCTCCAGAAGATTTTCAGAGTCCTTTTTTACATAGTTTGTGGAGAATCTGGGGACAACCTCATATTCTTAAAGAACGCATAAAGATAATGCACAAAGGCAATGGTATCCAAGGAAGGATCATTTTGGTCTGCAAAGTTACAGTTATGGTGAATAGAACCACAGAGCTATTAATTGAATTGATTAAATTGACTGAATTAATTAAATTCTTTTCTAGGAATGGTCATGTTGATATGAATATTGATCACAGAGCTAGTAGAAGGTATGGGGGAAAGGTATGCTTAGCACCATGGCATATGAAGATGGCTGGGAGAGTAGTATGGTGGGTCTAGCTTGGGCTAGAAATGGAGACTTATAACCAATTAGAGACTGGGGCTCCATGGCAGATGCTGGATATTAGTTCTGAGGCAGAGGGTGAAAAGGGGGCACTATGGTATAAAGATGCCCAGAGATCCAATGGATACTGGATAACAGCAAAGATACTTGTATACACTTACAAAGATACAGAATGCATTGGTGAATGAAGTTCTTCTAGTTCCCTGGGTTTCCATAGGGACATTTGTCCAGATCAATAGCAACAGTACCATACTTGAGAAGTCTTTTGTATTTGAAGAACTAACCCCCTTTCTTTGCCTTGGATTAGATAGGGCTCCTAATATAACCAAAAGTGGACCTTGGGACACTAAAGTAAATCCCTACCTGATAGCCAGTGAAACATAAGATTTTCCTGCCTAACTTAGAACCAGAGTAGGCTGTGAACCTCTAAAGAACAATATTCTATCATGGTACCTATATCCCTATTCTGGGACTTAGTTGCATAACCAGGGCCAATGGTTTTTTATATACCTTGAATTTCTAACTGCACTATGCAGTGTTGTCAACCCCCATAAAGCCCAAGCCCTGAGGAGGTCATATGGCACTCACTGTAGTATAGAATATATTCAGACTCTATGTCAAACTAATCAACTTGATTGAATAGTACTATATTAATGTGCATTATAATAAAAATATAATTGGTTATAGTGTATACAATGCTGAACCTGTTAATCAGGAAGACTCATCTTTCTGAGTTCAAATCTGGCCCCAGATTCTTACTAGCTTTGAAACCCTGGGCAAGTCACTTAACCCTGTTTGCCTCAGTCTCCTCATCTGTAAAATGACCTGGAGAAGGAAATGGCAAACCACTCCAGTGTCTTTACCAAGGAAACCCCAAATGGGGTCAGGAAGAGGCAGGCATGACTAAAAATGACAGAACAACAACAATAAAAATAGCTTATGATGCCTTTGAATTTACAAAGTACCCTGCATGTGACAATCTCATTTGGTTGACACAACAAAACCCTGTAATATATGAAGTATGAACACTATCATTCCCATTTTAGAGGTGAATAAATTAAGCCTCTGAGAGGTTGTGACTTGACCACAGACACATAGCTAAGAAAGGACAGAGATGGTCCTTCAACCCACATCTTCTAATTCCAAATCTAGACTCTTTCTAGTCTGCCAGGTGCTGCTTAGTGGCAGAACTGTCTTCTCTAATCCTCATCTATAAAATGACCTAGAGGCATCCATGACCCATACATGACATTTAAAAAATTTATTTTATTTTCAGTTTCAAATTCTCTTTCTCCTCTTCCCCTACCTACTCATTGAGAAGGCAAGAAAAATAAAATAGATTATAAATATTTATGAGTATATAGCTATATATCTATACAACTATATACATTATATATATATATCCAATATATATCCATTATAAATAATCATACTTTAGTCTGCATTAGCCACATTCACAAAAAAAGAGAAGGAAATTTACTTCCCTCTGTGTCTATCAGTTCTCTATCTGGAGGTGGATAGTATGATTCATCATCAGTCCTTTGGAATTGTGGTTGGTCATTGTATTGATCAGAGTCTTTCAAGTCTAAGTCTTTCAAGGTTGTTTATCTTTACAGTATTGCTCTTAATGTATAATTTTCTCTCCTGATTCTGCTCACCTCATTGTGTTGTTCAGTCATTTTTCAGTTGTGTTTGACTTCTTCATGACCTTGTTTGGGGTTTTCTTGGTGAAGATACTAGAGTGGTTTACCATTTCCTTCTCCATGTCATTTTATAGATGAGGAGTTTGAGGCAAATTGGGTTAAGTGACTTGCCCAGAGTCACACAGCTAGTAAGTGTCTGAAGCTGAATTTGAACTCAGGTTCTCCTGATGCCAGGGCCAGCACTCTACTACACCACCTAGTTGCTCACTTCAATTTGTTATCAATTTATACAATTCTTCCCAAGTTATTTTGAAATTATCTCTTTCATCATTTCTCATAGCACAACAGTATTCTATTGCATTCCTATATCATAAATTGGTCAACCATTCCCAAATTGGTGTGTATCCTCTTAATTTCCAATTATTTGCCATCACAAAAAGGCTGCTATATTTTTTACATTGAATTTCTTTTCCTCCTTCTTTGATTTCTTTGGGGGCATAGACCTGGTAGCATAATACATGACATTTAAATAAGACAGGTCCATGACCGAGGCAGTCTTGGACATCATACATGCTACAGATATAGATGTGATATTTCTCATAATACCGTTCTTTTTGGTGTGGGTACATGAAGAATGTGCAGCAGCTAGCTAGTTAGGAGACTGTTGAGCAGTAAATTGATTTGGTACACTCAGATATTCAAATGAATCTGTGATCTCATCAATTCTGAAATTCCACATAATGATGAAGATTAGAACCCTTCCATGCCAGTCCACCCTGGGTGACAATCCTCCATGTCCTCCAGGAAACTTACTACAGGAGGTCCACCCAGAGTGATGGAAGCTTTCTTTGCTTTCTCCTGATATCATCAGGGTACCAATGGAGCACTCTAGCCATGTACCAGTTGCCTTTAACTCTGGTCACAAGACTAGCCCATTTTAAATTTCTGTTATGCTATTCATTAATAGCATCCATCATTCCTATTCTTTAGAGTTCCTTGATAATTAAATGTAGCACCCTATTCATATCTGCTGTATGTATTCCCATCATCCTCTGTGTGATATTTTTTAGTTCCTTGTAAACAGGAAGTTCCTGCCATACAGTGGCAACACCATTAATATACACACAGTAAAATGATTGGTCTTTGCTATTCTGGAAGGCTTGGCTTTAGTAAAAGCCAGTGTAACTCCCTCAAATTAAGCCAACTTATTCTCCTTTTCTTTTTCAGTTCTGGGTTTGGTTCACTGTCCATCTGTACTTCTTATCCCACATATTCTTACTGATGATCAGGTTCTAGAGGGTGCCCATTCAGATATGTTTTGAAATTTGGGTAACTGAGATTTTTCATCTGTTTGGTCTTTACTGAGTGGATGGACAAACCAAACTCCATTGAGTGATTATGTATCTATTCCAGGAGCTTCTGCAGTGTCTTGGGGTTTAATGTCAACATAATGTTATCTGTAAACAAGAGAATCTGGAGGATCTTGGTGTCCACAGGGAAATTCTTGCCCTGGATCTCCGCCATGACAGTGCTAAATACTTCAAGTGAACATGAATTTTCCTGCTTTATGCCTTGCCTGATGTTTATTATCAGAGAGTTACTGAAGAAAGTTATTTCTATTGTGATATCTTCCAGGAAATCTTGAATGATCAGACTATATGGATGGGGAAACACCAATTAGAAAGGAGCTTTTAGACAGCATTTTATTCTATTTCATTGAATAGGGTTTTTTTTCATAATCAACAAACAATAAGATCGTATATTCTCTACAATTTTCAGTCAATTGTGAGATGGCAAAGATGTGGTTCATTCAGTATTATTTGGAAAAGTATGCCTTTTCCCTACCAATAGCCTCTTAATTCTTAATCTGAAGATGTTCTTGATTCATGTGTAGATGACACCCAAAAGATTTTGTATTGAGAGAGTGGATTTTGTATGGAGAGTGGGCATATAGGTCAATAGGTACTGATATTCTCTTGGTCACCTTTTTAGGAGTATTAACAAGGTCTTGGTTTTCCCTCCACGCTTTTGATATCTTCTTCTTCAGATATCTTATGTAAGTCATTCAATGCCTTCACGATTATATAACATCCAGCACACATCATCTCATCTCCAAAATATATGCTTGATCCAATCCGACTGATTTTTTATCTTTGTTTTCTTTAGTGTCATCTATCTCTTCTGCAAGTACATCAGAGATCTTGATGTTTGGGTCTAAGGATGCTAGTTCCAATATCCTTGATAGAAAAATCAGATCATTCAAATGGTTTTTGCAAATCTTTTCCATTTTTCTTCTGTTTGTAGTACACTATTTTCATCCTCTTATGATTATTCTTAGTTGGCTATCTTGCCAAGTTTTCTTTAAGCTGATTTTACTTTCCACTGCTTCTCTTTGATTTATGAGACAATACTGCTCATAATTGTACATCATCCTTCCTCCTAAGATTTCACAGAATAGTTCATGTTATGACCTAGTATTGCCTTTGGTAATCATTTCTCTCTATTTGGCAAATGAGTAAAATGTTCAATGACTTAAATCTCTTCTGTGTTCCTTTGGTCACTTAATTGTAGCAATTAATTCATATTGATTTAACTTTTGAATGAAATTATTATAATTAGCATTGATTATTTCAGTTGTCAGTTTCACCTTTAAAAACTTTAAATAGCTTGTTTAAAGAATTCAAGTTTAAATTTTAATTGTGTGCCCTATCTTTTTCTCATTACTGTTATTTCTTTTTGTTTATTTTAAATTATAATTCCAACCTTAGCACTATGTTTTGACTATGCACAGAAAGTCAATTCAAGAAAAACTCTAATGTCAATAACATTTTTCCCCTTTCTGTTAAAATCTAGTCAATTTCACTTTGTGATTCTATTTAGTGCTTGCCATGTCCAATATTTCTCCCCACTTACCTTTCCCTACCTTTGCATTGAAATCACGAAATATCCATGCACATATTTGATTTGGAGCATCTTCTAAAAGTTCTTTATGTAATTCTTCTACCACTCCATCCTCAGCAGAATTGGTATCTAAAATACAACTATGTTCCTGGTGGTCTTTCTGTAAATATTTGCCATTAGTAATGCAATATGCAATGACCAAATGTCCCACAAAACAACAATTTTGTAGCTTTTAAACATACCATCAGATCCTACTCACTCAGCTACTTTCTTTGTCTTCCCAAGGCCCACCTGTATGCCATCCTTCCACTGAGCTATAACTTTCTTCTAGTTTTGCTTATAGCAAAAATATTGAAATGGATGTAATTCAGCTCCTCCAGCAATGTGTCTATTGGCTGGTCATAGCACAAGGATCTCACTTTTAGGATTCCAGTAGTTCAGTGAAATTTGTTGACAATTTAAAAATGCTGTGACACTTAACACCTTCTACTCCCTTCTACCCCTTCTGCAAGTACATCAGAGACCTTGATGTTTGGGTCCAAGGATGGTAGTTCCAATATCCTTGATGGAAAAATCAGATCATTCAAAATGGTTTTTGCAAATCTTTTCAATTTTTTATTCTGTTTGTAGTACTCTATTTTCAGAAGAGGGTTGTACCAGACGGAACCATTTCTAATTTTTCTTTGTCTAACAGATTGACATGGTTTCTCAACATTTTATCACAGGTCACTACTCTACTAGTGATGTGCTGCTCCATGATTAGCTAGGCTGGTTTTCCCAAAACAGACTCAGCAAGTTTCTGGGCCATATCTCCATGACATAAGAAACAAAGTAGAGGGATGCACAGGAAGAATGTATACTTTATGGATACATTGTGATAAGCACAACTTTAAACAATGGAATATAGTTACAGAATGAAGAGCAACAAAGGCTACAGAATGTTGCTTAGTTTTCAATTAGAGATTGTCACTTTTTTTTCCGGTTGTATCTGATTCTTCATGACCTCATTTGGGGTATTCTTGGCAGGTATACTAGAGTGGATTGCCATTTCCTTCTCTCACTCATTTTACATATGAGGAAACTGAAGTAAACAGGGTTAAGTGACTTGTCCAGGGTCACACAGTAAGTGTCTGATGCCAGAGCTGGATTCGTGAAGGTAAGTCTTGACTCCAGGTCCAGTATTCTGTCCACTGTGCCTCCTTTATTATATCAAGGGGTCTCGAGGGTCATAATTCGAAGAAATCAAGGTGAGAATTTTGCCATTGTTTAAAAACAATACTTTTGCTGCAAACCAAGGTGAAGTGATATCTTTGAGGGTGATATTTTTAATCTTTATCACCCCCTGTACAATAGAAGCATCAATGCCTTCATCACTGAAATCAAAGGAAAAATTATATATGTTGTAGCTTCATTATAACACAGTCTTCAATGTCCATGGTATAGATGACCTTATTGATGAAACTACCTCTAAAATAGGTTCTTTTGGTCTTTCATTATCTGCTTGATCCTGTGATCAAATCTCTGATGTCTGCCAAAGAGGATAATTTAGAGCTAGAAAGGGCTTAGAGATAATCTATTTCCATCCCCATGTTCCCATTTTATCAGGGAGGAAACTGAAGACCAATAAAATTCAATGATTTGCCCAGGGCTACACAGGGAATAAATTAATATAGCTGAATTGAGGAATGGACCAAACAAGAGTCCAGAGAGAGGCTGGGAGATGATAGAATTCTTAGGAATAGAGCTCAGAACAGTAGGATTAGCTAAGTCCGTGAACAATTTAATTATGGAACCATGAGAGAATCTGAGTTGGAAGTTACTTCAGAGAACTACATTGGCTTATAGGGTAATAGATTTAGAGCTGGAGAAAATGAAGAAGCAGGGGTTCAGAGAGGTTAAGTGACTTTCCCTGGGTCACACAGGAAGTATGGGGAGCAAAAAAATCAGTTAGTTTGGTGGAAATTTAGACATATAAAGGGGAATAACATGCATAAGCCTGGAGAAGTAGACTGTTGGTAGACTGTGAAAGGCTTTAAATGATAAGTGTGGTGGATCTGATGGAGGATGTCCCAAGCTTTAGTAGCTTAAAACTACACTTAGATTCTTTGGGATTTGTCTCAGAGGCAACTATTTGAAGACAGTATTCAGCAGATGTACTGCTGCTTTCTCAATAAAGTGCTAAAATTGTACTAGGTATTCAAATACTAAATCAATCTGTAAAGTCTTCAATTTAGGCAGTTCCTCCAACAATGCAAATCACAGCTCATCAAGTCTGCCCAACCTGTGGCTTTGATCTATGTCCTTCCATCAGTTCACCCCTGGGGGGTCCACCAAATGTGCTGGAGGTCTGCTTCACTTTCTCTTAAAATAATATAAAGACACCAAACACAGCATCTAACTATCTGCTTCTCATCTGCTGGACCAGCCCATCTTTTCTTCCTTTTGTATATTTCCTTGATGACGTCTTCTTTGATCTTCCTTGAAGTTGCTCATTGATTTACAGCCTATTTATACCTACCATGTGCCTTTCTATGGTCTTTGGGGTGACAGTTTATTTTTACTTCCTTGGAAGTCCATGTCTTGCAGTCATTTAGCAACACTATTAGAATATTGGTATTTTTAAAAAATGGGCTGTTGTTTTCATGTTAAGATTGGAGTCATTAAAGGAGCTTTGCAGTTTTTCAAAAGCAATCTAATGCATTTCCTTTCCACTTTAACTCCAAGACCAAGTCATCTGTATGGTTTGATGTGTGTGTATACATACATACATATATATATTTATATACACACATGTACATATATGTATACACACATCTATACATGTATATACACATATATCCATGTATGTATACACACATATACATGTATATATATGTATACACACATATAGGTATGCATATATAGTGTGTTTTACTTATATAAATATCTAAAGTCCCACCTTCAGCAAGATGCTTTTGCCAGTCTTCTTTACTGCCTCCCCTCTGAGACTATCCTGTATATATCTTTTTTTTACACATTTTCATTTGCCTGTTATCTCCCCCAAAACACCAAGCTCCTTGAAAACAGCAGCTGTTTTTATCTTTCTTTATATCCCCAGCACTTTGCGCAGTGCCTGGTACATAGTAGGCACTTAATAAATGCTAGCTGGCTCACTCACATATAGATATGTAAACATACTGATGGATAGATTCTATACATTTTTAAAAAATCCAATTCATCTGGTAATTTGGGGAATAGACATCCCACATTCACCTAGTCTTCCCTTTTTGGATGGTCCATTCAAATTCTGTTGAGTTGTTAACCCTTCTAGGAGACTGCCATCTTTAAGGACTTGATGAAGCCAAACTATTATTATTTACAAACAGGTGTGTCAGAAGGACCTCTCTGTCCACACACACACACAAAGTGTCTTCTGCTTGGACTCCCCATTGCATCTCCACCATCATGCTGGTGAATGTCTTTGGCGAGTACATTACCCTGTAAGGGGAACAGAGATACACCCAACTTAACATAGACCTTTACAGTCTGACTCCAGCCTATATTCCTTTGCTTGTTGCATATTATTTTTCTTTAAACATTCTACATTCTAGCCAAACTGTCCTACTTTTTGTTTGATTCACCTGCTGTTATGAACAAAGTGTCATTCAATGGGATTATTTCCATTGTGATGTTTTTCAAGGACTCTTGAATGATTTTGACATGTGAGTGGGTTGACATCTTGGAAAAGAGCCTTTAACATAGAGTTCTGCTCTACTGAACCAAATGCTTTTTCATAATCGTCAAAAAATAAGCACAATTGGATCTTGTATTCTTGGCATCATTTCGATCAGTTGTGAAATAGGAAAGATGTGACCTATTGTTGAATATTGCTCATAAGACTCTGCTTTATTCCTACAAATATCCTAACTTCATATTACCTTAATGCATTTATAGATGACACAAAGGTTTTGTATAGGTGGAAGAGGAGGCATATCGGTCAGTATTTACCTTAAAAAAAAAACCACCAAGGTTTACAAAACATTAACTTAATAGCTCTTATTGCAAACATTATGGATTTCCTTAAATAACAATATCAAAGATTTCTTTCAAATCATTAACTGAAAATATTTGACCTTTTTGAGCTTCTGACTCAAAGAAGAGTCTTATCTAGCTTGATATAGCCTAGTCAAATTCAATAGCATTCTCTTTAAGAAGTATAGGAATGACAGAAGGAGGTTTTGCTATGTTGATTTGTAGAAAATGTCTGTACTCGGCTTCCCTGAATCTTGTTTTTGCTCTCAACTGCTCATCTCTGTAGCTTTCTCTGAGTTAGGTTCCATGGGATACTAGCTGGAGTCAGAACACCTGGGTTCAGTCTTCTCCCTGATGCCATACTCCTCGTGTGATCTTGGACAAATCATATAGCTTCTCTGGACCTCAGTTTCCTCACCTGTAAGGTGATAGGATTGGGCTAGTCTCTAGAGTCCCTTCCAGCTGTAGATCGATGAGCCTATAAAGTTGTGTTGATATACACACGTATACATGTATAAAAAATAGACACACATAATACACACATATGTGATGCAGTACACATATAGATACATGTTTATCCATATGGGTATAAGGGAATATGTGTGCATATAGATATACATATATGTATGTATATGTAGCTATACACACACACACATATATACATATATATGAATCAATATCTATTTCTATCTACATACAGAGTATGCCAAGTAAGTCTTGGTTAATAATATCTGTATGTAATTATAAATATATTTCTATGTTTATCTCTCACAGAGACACAAGCCATCACAACCAAAAGAACATGTTTGGAAAGGTATTAATAGACTCTCCATCGAGAGTTGTCAAAGTGAACTGAGTGGGGAAGCCATTTGAACCACTGGGTTAGTGCTGCTGCCCATATTTGAGCCAAGCTTGGTAGCTAGTTTCCTAATAACTGCAAGGTCTCTCCAAGTTAGAGAGCTATAACAAGCACTCATGGTTGGAACTTTTAACAGTAGATCTCTTAATTACCACAACATGAAGGACATAGGGACGATTACTGGGGTGGGAGGGGGGGAATGGAACTAAGGCAGCATACTAACTGGGAAGATGTAAATATATAGTCAATAGGAAAATAAACCAAGACAACCACTATGCGACACAGATAAGTAAGGCAAGTGTGCTAGACAAAGGGAAAAATGTAACCAGAGGTAGCATAGATCAAAATTATGGACCTAGTCAAAAACAGAGTGTGGGTCACAGCTGAGACAATTTGTTGATGATAAAGTGTCAGGATTTATGGGATCAGAGACTCAGGGTAGCAAAGGACCTCACAGACCATCTGCTCTAACCCTTTATTTTTACAGATAAAGACATTTAAACATAAAGAGACTAATTGAGTTGGCCAGGGTCACTCAGGTAGAGAATGTTAGAGGCAGCATTTGAACTGGAGTCTTTGGATTTCAGAGCTAGTGTTATTTCTACTGAATCATACTGTCTCTATGGGCTCCTTTTGATGAGGAATAGTGGCCTTTTTCATTCCCCCACCTTAAAGGTTCAATTCAGCAACCCTGGGTCTTGACAGCCAAGGGTATACTAGTAAATATTTTAAAAACTGGCTTTTGCGATGGGGGGATGTACACATGACTTGCTTTTAGGTTTAAGTTGTATTTTATTAACATTTTCTCTACCACTTTCTTAAATTTAGACAAAACAAATTTTGCCTTAATTTGTAGCGTTTGCTAATTTCCGAGGTGTAAATGCTCAGAATGAAAATTTAATGTTTGGCTCTTGGAAGCCAGTAAAATCAGGCTCTAGCACAGCCTTGCTGATAACAGAAAAATCCATTACTATATGAAACAGCCCATTTCATTGCTGGATAGCTCTGATTGTTAGGGAATTCTTGTCATTCAGTTGTTTCATTCGTGTCCTGACTCTCCATGATCCTATTTCTTGGCAAAGATACTGGCCTGGTTTGCCATTTTCTTCTCTAGCTCATTTTGCAAATGAGGAAGCTGAGGCAGCAGGGTTAAGTGACTTGCCCAGGGTCACACAGCTAATAAGTGTCTGAGGTTGGATTTGAACTCAGGTTATCATGATTCTAAGCCCAGGGCTCTATCCACTGTGCCACAAACCTGCCTATTCTTTTTTATATTGAGCTAAAATCAGCTTCCCTATAACTTCCATCCATAACTGTCTCTGAAGTCACATTGGATAAATCTATGGCTTTCTCAATATGTGATAGTCCTTCAAATGTCATATGTTCATAGAGTTTTATTATCAGGCCCACAGCCACCATCTCTTTCAATTCATACCTGAAAAGAATCTCTAGTCTCTTGCTTGAGGTCCTACTTTGATGGAAAATTCACTACTAGCAGAGGCAGCACATTTCACTTTTAGAGAACTCTAATTGTTTCAGGCAGTGCTAATTATTTTTCTGATTTCAAACTTAAAATTGCTTCTTGAAATTTCTGTCCATTGCTATTGGTTCTTATTTTCAAGGTCAAACCGAGCAAGCCATAGCCTCTTCTATATAACAGCTTTTTAGGCATGTGAAGACACCTGCCACAATCCTGGATAGGCCTCTTCTCCCACCTACACATCTCTGGTTCTTTCAATCAGTCTTTAGCATAAGCTTAAGGCCTTTACCATCAGTACTCTTTAGAATGGTCTCCAGCTTTCTAAAATGTGGAGTCCAAAACTGTACCTGCTCTTCCAGAAGTATTATGATGAGGGGAGGGAGCGATGCAGTCCAAGATCATGTTAGAGTATTTTTTTTTTTACCCCCAAAACATATTATTGACTCATAGTGTGCATGTGGTCCACTAAAATCTCCAGATTTTTTCATATGAATTGCTATCTAGCCATGCTTCCTTTATCTTGCCTTTATTTGAAGAGAGCTCTAATAAATACCAAAATAATCTTTTAACGAACCTAAACACTCCTGGTTCCTTTAATTGTGCCACACAGGGCATGGTTTCTAAAACTCCACCATTCTCATTGTCTTCCTTTGATCATACTCAAGCTTGTTGCTCAGATAGGGATAGTGATAGGAAAGGGATAGGATCCAGACCTGTGATTTCACTGGCATAGAGGACTCCCAGATAAGGAAACTCTCTCTACCAGTGCATGTAGGTACCTTCTTTGGAATTTATAATCTAACAGATTATAGTGTGCTGAGAGGTTAAGCTATTTGTCCATGGTCACACAGCTATGATGAGTCAGAGGTAGCCATTCTGATTTTGAGGCTGATTTTCTATCCACTAGATTAGGTTGCCTCTTTGGTCAATATCTTTCTTAAAATGTGTTCTATAAAACTAAATATAATACTCCAGATGTCTTCCATCCAGGGAAAAATATAATGTGAACACCTATGTTCTTGTTTTCTCTTTTTTCTTTATCTTTCCTCTTCTCACTATGTTCTTCCTTTGTGTTTTGGCTGTATAAAATAATTTCCTAGTTAATTTCTTTGGTATAACTGAACCACATCCATCAGTCTAAATTTGTGACAGGCTGTAGAAAAAATATTTAATCTTCTTTTGAGATTCTGTTGATGATCTAAGAATGTAAGGGAATAAAGACTTGATTGATCTGTTTAGGATTTCTTGAGTCTGCTGAGATAAACTATAAGTCTTATCATGACTCACAGGGCAGCATTGACAATTCCCAGGCCTTCAATGGATCTAAGTGTAAGAGTAAATTGGCTCAGGACCAAGAAGGGTTTTATACAGGTCAGATAATGTACAATGATTTTAACGTGGTTTAGACAGTCTATTTGATTCAGGCAAACTGCAGAATGATATAGCCCTTTGTCCTACCTTGACAAGACCATGGGTGGTCTTGGACTAAAACGATGGCGAGATGATGGCAATGCTGATGGTGACAGCTCAAAGCTTTTGTAGTTTTCAGACCTCTGCCAGAGCTTATCTCCTTCTGATTTAGCTTTTGGTGCCTGGAGAAGTGTCTTTAGGCTCTTGAAGGTTGAGGACAAGCTATAATAGGACCTCTCAAGCATAGAGCTTTGAAGGAGGGCCCAATTGTGTCTGTTGTTCAAGCACCAACACCTTTTCCCTTTCACACTTCCCTGTTACTCTTGAGGGCAACACCAGGCACCCAGGCTAGACACCCCGAGGTCATTCTCAGAACCTCACCCCAAATAGCCTGGCTGTTGCCAAGTCTTTTCATTTCTACTTGTATATCTTGCAATATGTCCTCTTCTCTCCACACACATAGCTGCCACCCTACTGCAAGGCCTCATTCTTTATTACTTAGATTCTTACAGGAGCCTTCTAGTTGTACCCCTGCTGCAAATCTCTTCTATTCCAAGCCACCTTCCACAAAATTGACAAAGCTATTTTCCTAAAGTATGGTTCTCCACATGTTACCAGCCCTTCCCTCCCTTTCCCCCTCCTAACTAAAAAAAATTCTAGGGCCTCCGTATTATCTCAGGGTAAAATAGAAAATTCTTTGAATCTTGTTAACTAAAACTAAAATAATAAATTAATTTTAAAAAAAAGAAAATTCTTGGTCTGGCATTTTAAAGCCCTTAGCAACTAAGGTCCTTCCCACTTTTTTGGTCTTCCTACATTTTACTTCCCTTCACATATTCTTCAGTCTAGCTACAGTGCCTTACCAGCTGCTTTTCACATAAGTACTCCATTGTTAGTGAATAGAGCACCAGCCCTAGAGTCAAGAGGAACTGAGTTCAAATCCAACCTCAGACACTTAACATGTACTAGCTGTGTGACCTTGGGAAAGTCTCTTAACCCCAATTGCCCTGCTTTCCTCCCGCCAAAAAGCAAAATAAAATGAAATAAAACAAAATACTCCATTGTTGTATCCTGTGCTTTTCTCCGACCATCTCCCAGGCCTGGAATGCTCTTCTCCTTACATCAGCATCTTAGTTAATTAATGGCAAAGCTGTGACTAGAACCTGAGACTGATGGTTTTGAGCATTTTTTTTCTAGTCCATTTCCCCAGACTTTTTCAGAGGCAAGGAATCCCCCACTGGCTAGCTTCACAGGGGTCTATTTGGTACCATTTTTTTTCTCAAGAGTCTAGAAATGATGGCGAAAATGCCATTTTTAGTAAGAATTTTAATGTTTCTGGTATTTAAAAAATTTTAATTAAGAAAAATCTTTGGAAAACTGATACCCTGTGAAATAACTGGAACCAACCAAGCAATTAATCAATCTTGAGGTACACAAAATGAAAGTTAGGGATTGTTGCCAACACAAACCCAGGAACTATTTGAACACAATTATAAATCACTTCTTCACACAAAGTCAGATCTAAACAACTGATAAATGGTCAAAGGATGTGAATGGGCAGTTTTTAGATGAAGAAATCAAAGCTATCAAGAGTCACATGAAAAAGTGCTCTAAATCACTACTGATTAGACAAACACAAATACTAACAACTCTGAGATACCACTTCACACCCATCAGATTGACTAACATGACACAAAAGGAATATGACAAATGCTGAGAGGTTGTGAAAAAATCGGGACACATTCGCTATTGGTGGAGTTGTGAACTAGTCAACCATACTGGAAAACAATTTAGAATTGTGCTCAAAGGGCTATAAAACTGTGCATACCTTTTGACCTAGCAATATCATTACTAGGTCTGTATTCCAAAGAGATAAAAGAAAATGGAAAAGGACCTATTTGTGCAAAAATATTTATAGTAATTCTTTTTGTAGTGGCAAAGAATTGGAATCAAGGAGATGCTCATCAACTGGCACTGAGCAAGTTATGGTATATTCTTATGATGGAATAGTCTTGTGGGATAAAAAATGACAAGTAGGACAGTTTCAGAAAAACCCAGGAAGACTTATATGAACTTAAGCAAAGCAAAGTAAGCAGAACCAGTAGAACATTATATGCAGCAACAGCACTTTTTAAGGATGATCAACTGTAAAAGACTTATATGTGCTCTGGTCAAGACAATGATCCAAGACAGTTTCCAAGGCCCTATGATGAAAAATGCTATCTACTTCCATATAGAGAACTGATGAGCTCTGAATGCAGATTGAAGAATACTTTTTAAAAAATTTTATTTGTTTATTTTTAGTTTACAAGATTTAATTCCATAGTTCCTTGAGTTTCAAATTTCCCTTCCCTCCCTCCCCTCACTCCCCACAACCACATATAGTCCAGTATAGGATCTGCAAATACTTTCACAATAGACATTAGTCAAGTTACAAAGGCATATTGTACTAGATGGGATGAAAAATGGTAAAGAAGAAATAAAACCAAACAATGAAAAGAAAAAGATCAATTAGTTTTCTTCCATCAGGATTTAAGCTCAGTTCTTTCTAGTTATTTCTCTGGATGTAGGCATCTCTCTCCTTCATGAGTCTTTCGGGATTGACTTATATCACTGCATTGCTGAGAAGAGTCCAGTCTGTCATAGTTGGTCATCACACATATGTTGTGTCTGTGATTGTATACAAATTTCTCCTGGTTCTACTCTTCTCACTCAGCATCAGTTTGTATAAGCCTCTCCAGGTAAATATGAAAACCGTCTCCTCTTCATTTCTTATAGCACAATAATATTCCATTACATGCATATACCATAACTTGTTTAGTCATTCCCCAATTGATGGGCACCCCTTTAATTTCCAATTCTTTGCAACCATGAAAAGAGCTGCTATAAATATTTTTGTTCATATAGGTCTTCCTCCCTCTTCTATGATCTCTTTGGGAAATAACCCTAGAAGTGGTATTGCTGGGTCAAAGGGTATGAAATTATTTATAGCCCTTTGGGCATAATTCCAGATTGCTTTCCAGAATGGTTGGATAGGTTCACAACTCCACCAGCAATGCATTAGTGTTCCAATTTGCCCACATCCTCTCCAGCATTTGTCATTTTCTTGTTTTGTCATCTTAGCCAATCTGACTGGAGAGATGCGGTATCTCAGAGTTGTTTTGATTTGTATTTCTCTAATCAATAGTGATTTAGAGCATTTCTTCATATGCTTATAGATATCTTTAATTTCTTTCTCTGAAAACTGCCTGTTCATATCCTTTTACTGTTTATCAATTGGGGAATGACTTGTATTCTTATAGATTTGACTCAATTCTTTGTATATTTTAGAAATGAGTCCTTTGTCAGAGACATAGGTTGTAAAAATTCTTTCCCAGTTTCCTACCTCTCTTTGGATCTTGGTTACATTGGCTTTATTTGTACAGAAGCTTTTCAATTTAATGTAATCAAAATTATCCATTTTGCATTTTATAATGTTCTCTAATTCTTGTTTGGTCCTAAAGTCTTTCCCTCTCCACAAATCTGACAGGTAAACTATTCCTTGCTTTCCCAGATTGCTTACAGTATCATCCTTTATACCTAGATCATGCACCCAATTAGACTTGATTTTGGTATATGGTGTTAGATAATGGTCTATGCCCAGTTTCTACCATACTGTATTCCAGTTTTCCCAGCAGTTTTTGTCAAATAGTGCATTCTTATCCCAAAAACTGGGGTCTTTGGGTTTATCAAACAATAGATTACTATACTCATTAATTGCTGGATCTCATGCACCCAATCTATTCCATTGATCCACTACTCTATTCCTCATCCAGTACCAAGCAGTTTTGATGACTGCTGCTGTATAATACAGATTAAAATCTGGTATAGCTAGTCCACCTTCCCTAGCATTTCTTTTCATTAATTCCCTTGATATTCTAGACCATTTGTTCTTCCAAATAAATTTTGTTACTATTTTGTCTAACTCTATAAAGTAGTTTTTTTGGTAAATTGATTGGTATGGCACTAAATATATAATTTAGTTTGGGTAAAATTGTCATTTTTATTATATTAGCTCTACCCAGCCACGAGCAATTGATATTTTCCCATTTAGTTAGATCTGACTTTATTTGTGTGAGAAGTGTTTCGTAGTTGTGATCATATAGGTCCTGGGTTTGTTTTGGCAGGTAGATTCCCAAATATTTTATAATGTCTACAGTGACTTTAAATGGGATTTCTCTATCTCTTGCTGTTGAATTTCATTAGAGATATATAGGAATGCTGAGGATTTATGTGGGTTTATTTTATATCCTGCAACTTTGCCAAATTTATTTATTGTCTCAAGTAGTTTTTTACTTGATTCTCTAGGATTCTTTAAGTATATCATCATATCATCTGCAAAGAGTGATAGCTTGGTCTCTTCTTTTCCTAATTTGATTCCTTTGATTTCTTTTTCTTGAAGAATACTTTTAAAATTTTTCTTAATTTTTAATTGTTTTATTTTGTTTGTGTCTTCTTTTGCAACATGGCTAATGTGGAAATATGTTTTTCATGACTTCACATGTATAATTTATATCAAGTAGTTTGCCTCCTCAAGGAGGGGGCAAGAGGAAGAGAAAGAAGTTAGAACTCAAAATTTTAAGAAATGACTATTTTTTTAAACATGTAATTGGGATATATTTAATGAAATAAATAATTTTTTTTTTGTTTTTTGGAGGGCAATTAGGGTTAAGTGACTTGCCCAAGGTCATATGGCTAGTTTTTGTGTTAAGTGTCTGAGGCTGGATCTGAACACAGGTCCTCCTGACTCCAGGGCCAGTGCTCTATTCACTGTGCCACCTAGCCGCCCCATAAAAATTGTTTTAAAAAAGAAAGTGCTGCTTGTTCTGAGCCTTGAGACAAAGTAGGGATTCTAAGAAGCAGAGATGAGGATAAAACCTAGGTCTTCTGAATTCTAAGTCCAATACCCTTCCACTATACCAACTTGCTTACTCAAGAAGGTTAAAGTGTAGACTACATAACTTCATTGATCCCAGAAGTCAGCATGCTCAACTGACTCTGCACCCATTTAAAAAAATCATTTTGTATAAGAAGACTCAAATGGAAGAAAAAATGAATGAACATGAAAAATAGCAGGCTTCAGTCTGTATTCAGACAGTATCAGTTCTTTCTCTGGAGGTGGATAGTATGCTTCCTCATTAGTCTTTTGGGATTGTCTTGGATGGTTGTGTAGCTGAGAATAGCTAAGTCATCCACAATTCCTCATCGACACAGTATTGCTGTTACTGTGTAACATTCTCCTGGTTCTATTCACTTCATTATGCATTGGTTCAGGTAAGTCTTTCCAGGCTTTTCTGAAATCATCCTGCTTGTCATTTCTTATATCCCAATGATATTCTATTACAATCATATACCACAGCTTGTTTAGCCCAATTAATAAGCATCCCTTTGATTTCCAAGTCTCAGCCATCACAAAAAGAGCTGCTATAAATATTTTTGTACAAATAGGACTTTTCCCCGTTTTGATGTATATCTTTGGGATATAGACCTAGCAATAGTATTGCTAGATCAAAGGGTATGCACAGTTTTATTAGCCCTTTGGACATAGTTCCAAGTTGTTTTCCAGAATGGTTGCATCACTTCTGCACACAGTTTTAAAAGTCTACTCCCCATCTCCCATGACTTAGCCACAACTCAAGGCTGTTTATATCACTAGAATCATTATACAAGTATCTATCAGTTAATAGACTAAGTTGCTTCCCAAGGTTTCCATGAAAATCTGACATAACAAAGATACAACAGAGAACTTGTTTATTAGCTTTTTAATTTTTCTTTCAACTAGGCAGTTGTCCTGCTTTATTTCCTTTGGGCTAATATCTCATGGGCCCTAGGCATATTGGTTGGTATAATTGGGCTAAATTAGATATCATAGACTGGCATTAGCAGATCAATCATGAGAACTGTTCAGACTATCCTGTACCAAATCTCAGGGTAACAGTGGAGAAATGGATTTTCAGGACTACCAGGCTCTTGTGTGCTGAATTCTTGATAGGAAACTATTGAGATTTTGAAGGAGAAAATAGAGGAAGCCAGTGTGACAAATGTTAAATGCTTACAGCAATGTGACTAAACAGGTGATACATACCGTCATGCTGATGTTTTGAAAGTTTTCTCCCTTGTAAGATATTTAGAGGCATTTTGTGTGAAAAATATTACCTTAACCATGAGGAGTCAGAAAAAAAAATGAATCTGAAAAGTCAATTTAAATTCAAATTGATGAGAAAAATGTTTCATGATGAGGTGATCATGAGGATAAAAAATGAGGAAAATACCAGAATTCATATCTCCTGGGAGATTATGGATAATGGGATTTTTTCAGCTTTATGGATAATGGAAGCAAAGGTTAATGGAGGGACTTGGCCTGGCGTCCCTTGTTATTTTGCTGACACCTATTCAGAACAACAGGGCCATGTACTACCTATTATAAAATGCAACCAAATGAAAGAATTTCCTTTACCACGGATCAAAGACTGATTTGTGCCTCAAGGCCAGAGACCTATACAGCCACTGAACTAGATTAGAAGATGAGGAACTAACAAAGCAAGAAAGTTCAAGGGATCAGCTTTGTGAGTCTGTCGAGGGAGTGGTCAGTCTTGAGGCTCAGGGTTGAAGTCAACCATGTTAGGAGAAAATCTAAGGAATGAGGATATCTGGAGAGATGATCAAGCAGCCAGTCCAAAAGCAGTCAGTTATCTCTGGCAGTAAGCCTGGGTCCTTTCATTAAAAGGACTTGTAGATTATGAAATACTGAAATATAGGTGGTACAGTGGATACAGTAGATAGAGTGCTGGGTCTGGAGTCCAGAAGACTCATCTTCCTGGGTTCAAAGCCAGCCTCAGACACTTAACTAGCTGTGTTATCCTGGGTAGGTCACTTAATCCTGTTTGCCTCAGTTTCCTCATCTGTCAAATGAGCTGGAGAAGGAAATGACAAAGCATTCCCATATCTTTGCCAAGAAAACCCCAAATGGGGTCATGAAGGAACAACAACACTCCCTTGTTATTAACTAATTTGTACATTTATTTTGTATCTATTTATTCACTTTATTTATTTGTATTTATTGTATTCACATTATTTTAATGCTGTATGTGTTTTGATATGTACTTGTTTTCTTCCCCTATTAGAATGTAAGGAGACAGGAGGCAGGAAAAGGGGAAGACAGGGAGTACCTAGTGCAGGATACATCTTGTTTGGTGGTGCTGAAACCAGGCAGAACAGCAGACAAAGATGGAAGTGGGAGACAGCTAGGTGGCGCAGTGAATAGAGCACCAGTCCTTAAGTCAGGAGGACCTGAGTTCAAATCCAGTCTCAGACACTTAACACTTATTAGCCATGTGATCTTGGGCAAGTCACTTAACCTCAATTGCCCTTTGTTCCCCCCCTCCAAAAAAGGAAAAAAAAAGAGTGAAGTGGACAAAAGTCCAGTTTATGCCCTCCCTAAAGGAAGGCTTTGGGAGGGGTTTAGTACACCATCCTCCAATCAGAAGGCAGAAAAGGCTGAGGAAAGTGGCATCAGTCAAAGCTTGAGTTGATGAGTCAAAGCCTAGTGATGAGATTAGAAGTCATGAGTATTGTTCTGTGGAGTTGAAACCAGGAGGGACAGTAGAGTCAGAGCAGAAATCAGGGGTAGAGAAGGGAAATGAGGTGGTTAGGGGCAGAAGTGAGATTGAAGTCTACTGGCCTGCCCCCAAAAACATCCAGCATATGATTGAGGATTCTCAGTGATCAGCTAGGTGGGGACAAGATGAATACCTAGGAAGTTGTGGTGTCAAGGGTGAACTCACCACTTACTGTTCCTTAGTTTTTTTTTTGTTTTGTTTTGTTTTGTTTTGTTTTGTTTTGTTTTTTTTAAAGCAATTGGGGTTAATTAACTTGCTCAAGGTTACACAGCTAGTCATTATTTATGCGTGGGTGCTCATTTTCTGAGGCCGGATCTGATCTCGGGTCATCCCAACTCCGAGGCCGGCACTCTTACTCACTGCGCCACCTAGCCGCCCCTTTAGGGCAATTGGGGTTAAGTAACTTGCCCAAGGTTACACGGCTAGGTTTTTGTTTGTGTGGATTAAGTGTCGGAGGCCTGCTCGGAACTCAGGTCCTTCTGATTCCAGGGCCTGCGCTCTATTCACTGCGCCACCTAGCCGCCC
>WOXC01000729.1:0-83571 GCA_011680675.1 Gymnobelideus leadbeateri | reverse complement strand
AGAATTTAAATGATATCCAGAAGGAAAAAAAAACATTAATATAGTACCTACTGTGTACAGACCACCATGCTAAGGAAACACTTTTACAAATATCATCTCATTTGGAAGGGACCTTCCAATTCTGAGACAGTGGGAATCTGATGAAACCATCCAGTCCACCCTGTCACTAGACTACTTCATTTCATAGAATTATAATGAGCATGGCTTCATTTTCTGTCATTGTATCCCCAGCGTACTTGGTAGGGAAATAATTAATGTTTGATGATAGATCAAATAATTGATTTGGAGCTGGAAGGGATATTAGAAATCATTGAACAAGAAGCCCAGTGGAAGGGAAAGGACTTGTCCAAGGTGACACAGACACTAAGCAGCCATATCCTCTGACTCCAAATCCAAAGCTCTTCTTAATTCACTAAGCTGCTGCTATGGTCTGGGGAAAACATCATATATCTCTGTACTACTTCATGAATTAGCAAGCATTTTCTGGACAATATTTCTGTGAGATCATGGGGTAAAATTTAATGATAATTCAGCAAGTCAAGTGATTCTTTACTTGCCCAGGAGCAGCATAGAGACAATTATTATCTCTGGACCTGAACTCACTATGGTTCCTCTACAGGGTTTCTTTTATATGGGAAAAAATTAGCAAAATCAAAGGAAATGCTTCCTCTACTCTGACAGGTTATACTAAGAAGATATTTCACAATAACCATACATTTTATTAACAGGATATATGCAGGGATGTGCTGGACAGTGTTTAACAATCATCTCTCTGAAAAGTCCACAAGACATACTTTTAAGTTATATCATTTACAGTTTCTTCATCACCTTCTTAAATTTTGAAATCAACAAAACAATGACCCAAATGCTAATTCAGAGTGGATGCCAATTCTGAGGTGTAAATGCTCATGCTGAAAATTTAACAACCAACTCTAATACAAGTTGGCTTTAGTACATACCTGGGATACAGGGAAATATGGTACTAAAGCATTCTCTTCATTACAAAAAATCAAATATCGAGTTGTTAAACATTTTTGTCACTAATAAACTTCTAATTAAGAAAACAAGATATAGTTGGTATAAGGATCAATTAAAGCAGGATGTAGATGATAGAGTGTAAGGGGACGTAGCTGAATGGGTCACCTCACATTTGGACCCTTACAATAGCCTGCACTCTAGTTTCCCTTGCCTCAGTTTCCTTCCCCTTCCAGCCCATCCTCCATTCTAATCTGACAATATCACCCCGTATGTGATAAACTCTAGTGATTCCCTTTACTTCTAGGATCAAATATTAAACCCTTTGTCTGACTTTTAAAGACCTTCATAATTTGAGCCCCCCCACCCTTTCCTACACTTTACTCCCTCTCATGTTCTCTTTGATATGATGACATTGACTTCCTTGGTGTTCCTGGAAAAAGACATTCTATCTCTGGTCCCTGGACATTTTCTCTGGCTGCCCCCATACCTGGAAAACTCTCCCTCCTCATCTGCACCTCCTGGCTTCCTTCCACTCTCAGCTAAAATCTCCCCTTTTGCAAGAAGCCTTTGCTAAGAGCCTCTTAATTCTGGTGCCTTCTTGCTATTGATCACCCCCAATTTGCCTTGTGTATATGTTGTTTATCCCTAGGTGTTTGTAGCTTGTCTCCCTTCATTAGATTATGAACTCCCTGAGGACAGGTTTTTTTTTTTACCTCTTTGCCTCTCCAGTGCTTGAGTGCCTGGTTCATGGTGTTTCTTTCACAAATACTTGACTTGTCACCCACCAGTAAAATGGCCCCTTGTTGATCATTGGACAAAAGTCCCTTTGTCAAAAAAAAGTCCCTTTGTCTATTGGAATGTCTTCTTCCTTATGAACTCAGTGGGAATAATAAAAATGTCACCACTGACCCTCCAGAGTTAACTCGAGTATCAAAGAGTATCCAAGCTGGACAAGAGCTTAAAGTATATTTGATCCAGGGGCAGCTAGGTGGCACAGTGGATTGGTACCAGCCCTGGAGTCAAGAAGGTCTGAGTGCAAATCCAGTCTCTGACACTTACTAGTTATATGACCCTGGGAAAGTCACTTAACTTGATTGTTTTGAAAAAAAAGCATGTCTGATCCAACCCATTCATTGTACCAAAAAGGACTCAGGCCCAGAAAGTGTGCATCACCCTAAGTCACACAGCTAAGAAGAGGTTCTGAAGATCCATCTCAGGTCTTTTAGGCTCTAAGTCTCACTCTTGAATATGTCATCTGAATCAAGCTTCACTGTCTTCTGATTTAAGCAATATCATCATTACAAAACGATTGCAGTTTGCATGGAAAACAGAGAATAACAATGTTTATCTGTGAAGAATAACTATGTTTTGTAGCCTGTTTGGATAGATGTTTATTAACTAATAATAATTATAATTAGCGATTATGTTAATGTTAATAATAATATATTACATGCAATAACATTATTTTAATCATATTATATATTGATAATATGTAATAATAATAGCTAAAATTTATATAATGCCTACTATGTGCCAACCATGATACTATGGGCTTTACTTCTCTTACCTCATTTGATCATCATGCCAACCCTGTGAGGGAGGTGCTTTTCTTGTCCCCATTTTAGTGATGGAGAAACTGAGGTAGACAGAGGTTAAGTGACATACCCAGAGTCATACAGCTTTCTGGCCACATTGTTCAAATGCCAAATGTATGTTTGCCTGAGACTTTTTTATGAAGTACTTGTGAAAGTCGGGTAGGTGTTCATGTGGAGGTCAGAAAAAGTGATACAAGGACACTCTGGAGAACTTTGGAATTGACTGCATGACATGACACACACTAGGAAAGGACTGCCCCACATGGTATGCCCTTATCAAAAAAGGTCCTGTGCTCTGTAAGCAAAGCAGAATTGCAGTAACTCAAAAGAATCATGAAATGTACAAATTTAGAAACATCTCCACTGCAAATATGCATTTGGACTACATATGCCTGACCTGTGATATACCCTTCTGAGCCCATGTTTATCTGCTCAGCCAAAGGCAAATACACTGTACCTTGACTCCAACATAGTAATGTCATTTTGGTCCTCTTTGAGAACAAAGATGCCAAGCAACCAGCCAAGTGTCTGAGGCAGGATTTGAGCTCAGATCTTCTTGACTAATTCCAGTGCGCATTCACCTACTATACCATAGAATTTGAAGTATCTTGGAAGGGCCCCTTTTCTTTTTCCATCTAGTTCTAACTGCATTCCAGTTTGGGAAAGCTCACTGAGCTGGATTCATTTAAAGGCATCCAGTCCCACCTCCTAGAACAGCAATTGAAACATGTTCCCACAGCCCTGGGGACAATTCTTGGCATGATGCCAATAGAAAGCAAACAACTCAGGGAGGTTTCTGAGAGTCACGTCATTTGTTTGCTTCGGCCCTCACATTGTCAGCTCCTCCTCTCCATCAGGTGGACAGGGGAAGGCTGGAAGCATCTAGAACTGCAGGATTGAAAGTGACCACAGAGACCAGGAGTCCAACCTGTACTTGAGTAAGAATCCCCTTTTCAAGGCGGCTAGGTGGTGCAGTGAGTAGAGCTCTGGCCCTGGAGTCAGAAGGCCCTGAGTTCAGGTCCTACCTCAGACACTTAACACACACAAACAAAAACCTAGCTGTGTGACCTTGGGCAAGTTACTTGGCCCCAATTGCCCTCCAAAATGAAAAAAAAAAGAAAAGAATCCCATTTTGTTGTTGTTTGGCCTTCATTCTTTTTTTTTTTTTTTTTTTTGCTTACTCGGGTCCTTCTGACTCCAGGGTTGACACTCTACTCACTGCGCCACCTAGCCACCCATTTGGCCTTCATTCTTAAAGAGGACCATAACATCAGCAAGGTGAAGCCATGACTTCAAGTGAACTGGATTTAAGTGAGGCAGGGCTGTGCAAAGTTACCAGCTTCACTTTCTCCTCCAGAGCCATTTGGGCCCAGTGGCCAGATATAATAGGTCAGGACAACTGGAGATCCCCTGGATGCAGTGGGAGACCTTAGCATTTTTAAGCCATGGTCTTTCTAAAGTCTCAGTTTGACCAAGGCAATGCCCGTCCAGTTTAACACTGGCTAGGTAGGAAATGAGGTAAAGAAGGACCTCTTACCTAGTCAAAAAAAATCTGGGAGAAGATCCTCAGAGTTTCTGACCAAAACAGAAACAGTTGCTATGTATATTCACTCAGAGCCCTCATGACCCAAACAATGATGGAGTGAGGTATGTGTATGTATGTGTGTGTGTGGGCACATGCACATGTGTATGTGTGTGAGTGTAATATGGTTGCATGCTCAAATAGAAGTAAAATGACATAGTCCATGTGAACATTTGGGGTGGATTCTCTAAATTTGTGTGTCTCACATTTCTTTTGAGCTGTTTCAATTCTGCTTGGCTCATAGAGCACAGCACCTTCTCTGATGAGGTTACACCATGCTGGGAAGTCCTATGCCCATGTCTCCCAGGTAATGCAATCAATTCCAAAGTCCTTGAGAGTGTATCACTTTTTTGTGACACCACGTGAACACTTGCTCTGTGTGAGTTCTCCATAAAATGGCCTTTTAGGCAAGGGTACATTTGTCATTTGAGCAACGTGGCTAACCCATTGGAGTTGCACTTTCTTCAGTAGAGAAGGAAAGGAAGTGAAGGGAAGGGGAGGGGAGGCAAGAAGAAAATAAGGGCTGTATTGCCCAATTGGAACTGTCCATTTGGGTCCCCAGTTGGGGGACTCATAGGTTGTTGCTTGCCCTTTATTCTCAAAGAGGACCATGAAGTCAAGAAGGTGGTGCCATGACCTGCAAGTTAGTTAGATTTTAATGATGGAGGGCTGTGCAAAATCACCAGCCTCACTCTCTCTTCTGGAGCCATCTGGGTCCAATGGCAAGTTATAGATCAGGACAACTGGAGATGGACCCCTGACAGGTGGTTAGTCAAGGAATGCAATCATAATTGGTCACATTTCCAAGAAATTTAGGGACTAGGAACTCCATTTGTCCCTTCAATGTGGCTCAACTATAGCCATGTAAAAATAGTTTGATATTTGGGCACTATTAGTGTCTAACCCATCCCTCTTGAGTATATGGAGTATTACCTGGAGGTGGCGGTGTTGTTTAGTCATATTTCAATCATGTCCAACCCTTTGTGACCCAATTCAGGGGTTTCCTTGGCAAACATACTGGAGTAGTTTGCCATTTCCTTCTCCAGCTCATTTTACAGATGAGGAAACTGAGCCTGATTATAATTGATTAGGTTAAAACATATATCTCTCTTTAACCAAGTCTCAGATATTTCTTTGATATAGGTGGTATTACTTGGTCTGAGTATTTGAGGACTATCACATGGGAGTGGGATTGGGCTTATTCTGTTTGGAACCAGAGGGATAGAATCAGGATCAATGGGGGGATGTTGCAATGAGGCAAATTTGGGCTTGATGTCAGGAAAAAATTTCCAAACAATCACAGCTGCCCCAAAGTGGCATCAGTGACCTCAGGAGATGTTGGCTTCTATGTTATGGGCTTCTGGCTCCTAGGGTTGGGGTTTAGATCAACTGAGACCATAATTGTAAAGAGCTTAGCACAATGTCTGACATATAGTGGGTGTTAAATAAATGTTGCTATGTTAGCCATAAGTACTGTCCCCAGTGTCTGGAACACTCTCCCTCCTCATGTCTTTCTGGTTTCCCCAGACTCCTTCAAATCTCAGACAAAGTCCCACCTTCCAAGAAGCCTTTTCCAGTCCTCAGTATCTTTCTTTTAAGATTATCACTTTTTATTTTATATATCTTTTAATAACAATAATAAATAGATATAACATATAGAACTTTACAAATATTTCCACTTGTTGAATATACTGCAACCGAGATACCTTTCTCATATGGATTGGGACTAGATGTCCACTGGGGTCCATCTGAACTCTAAAATTCTGTAATGATGCTTGACACAATCATACCTCATTGAGGGTGATTAGTTGAGTTATAGCATGACTTGATTGGAATAGGCCAAAAATTCTCAACTTTGTTGGTCTCAATACCCCCTTTACACTCTTAAAAATTACTGAGGACACCCTCTCCCAAAGAGTCTTTGTTTATGTGGGTTGGATCTATTGATGTTTACTGTATCAGAAATTAAAACAGTTTGATGTTATTATGAAAATAGTTTTGATCTCCAAAGGACCTTGAGAACTTCCAGTGTTCAGCAGACCATACCTTGAGAACCATTGGATATAGGATACTGTGGATATTATGATCAGAGAAGTCAGAAAAATAGAGGTTGAAGACCCAAAGAGAACTTAGTGTGGATAGAAACCAGGACCTTGAGAGTGGACTGGGGTCGCTGGGGAGTGAAGATCTGCTCATTCATTTAGGCCTCCCCAGAGAATCCCATAGGAGTCTAGAGATACTCAACCAGGGATACGTAGTGGTGGAAAGGCCAAAGAGCTCCTATAGTAGGAGCCACATGGTCTCAAAAAGGAGGTTACCTCCTTGTTCTGAAGATGGCAGCAGTCAAAAGTGGCTTTAGTAGCAAGATTTCCTTGAATCAGCCTCCTGGACTGAGCAGGAGTGTGTGTGGTAGGGAAGGATTGCTTGGTTAACCTCTTGAAGAGGGCATTTTCTAGAAAACACCATATTCCAGGTCAATGTCCAGTTCCTGAACCCAGCTTCCTGGAGAGGTCAGGATGATCTCCATTTGAGTTCTTGAAGGAAGTCTCTTGGGAAGAAGAGGACTAACCATGTGGTCCTGCATCCTAGTTTGGCAGCCAGGGACAAAACCAAAATAGGGAAGACAACTTAGAGCTTTTCCCCCACTCCTGTAGGACTTTGGGTTATCTGGAATGTTCAGTTCTCAATTAATTAATCAATGCCTACTTTGTGCCATGTACTGTGTTAAGCACTGAGGATACAAGAAAAGGCAGTCCTTGCCCTCAAGAAGCTTATAATCTAATGGGATGGGAACAGGGAATTCACCTACTAGCAACTCTTTTAGGAGAGCCCCAAACCTTAGGATAGCTCTGTAAGTCTTGATGTAGAGGTTGGTAGGAAATAGAGGGGCTCAGTAGAGGATGAGATTAGTCTCTGCCAATAGTGATAAAAAGAAGGGATGTTCAAGTTCAACATTCCTACAAGCCTAGTTTTGAAGTCAGAGGACACAAATTCAAATTTAGCATTTTTATAGTACTTTAAAGCTTTCAAAGCAATAGATAGATATGGATATATGAAATCTATCTATCTATCTATCTATCTATCTATCTATCTATCTATCTATCTATCTATATATATGTATCTATGTATGCATGTGTATATTTATCTATCTATCATCTATCTATCCCCATAAGAATCCTATAAAGAAAGTGCTGTTTTTATCCCTATTTAACAAATGAGGAAACTGAGGCTGAAAGAAATTAAGTGACAAGCCCAAGGTCATGTAGCTAGAATGTGGATAAGGCAGAATTTGAACTGATGCCTTCCTGACTCCAAGTCCAACATCTGACAAACTGGGATATCTCGCTGCCCACTGTTACTAAACGTGTGACTTTGGGCAAGTCATTTTACAACTCTGAGCCTTAGTAGTCTGATCTATAAAATGAAAGGATTGGACTAAATGACATCAATGGTCCTTTCCAGGTTTAAATGCTCTGACTTTTATTCAGAACCTATCGATACATTTAGGGTTAATCTTTAGTTACCACAACTAGTCCTCTAATTGGTAACCACTTCCATATGAAGAAAATTCCTCTATATTCTCTGGTGACTTGACATTAACACCTTAACAGGAGGACCATCAGATTTTGAGTTACAATTTTTTCCCCATTTTTCCTCTACCCACCACCCCAGAATAGCAGTCCCACAGGATATCCCCTCATCCAATCTGCTCTCTCCCATCTCTTCTCCCACACCACCTTCAACTTTTCCAGTAGGGCGAGGTGAATCCCCGTGTCCCAATACCTGCACATCTTATCTCCCAATTACATGCAAAATAGTATTAATCATATATTTTAATTTTAATAATATATTTTTAAATTTGATTTTAGAAGAAAGATAAGCAACTCAGTATATACTGTACATGTATAGCTATGCAAAGTCCTGTTTCTACTCTGCCATCTTGACTCCACCCCCTAACTGACTACTTTCTTCTTCTTCTTCTTCTTCTTCTTCTTCTTCTTCTTCTTCTTCTTCTTCTTCTTCTCCTTCTTCACTTTTTTTTAGAGGGGGGGAAAGCAGGGCAATTGGGATTAAATGACTTGTCCAAGGTCACATGGCTAGTAAATGTTAAGTGTCTGAGGCCAGATTTGAACTCAGGTCCTCTGATTCCAGGCCAGTGCTCTATTCACTGTGCCACCTAGCTGCCCCAGGCCAATTTACTTCTACACAACACACCGTTAGGAAAGTTTTGTTTTCTTACATCAGAGTAAAATTGGCCTTGGCAACTTCCATTCACTGGCCCCATAGGGCCAGGCAAAACCTATCTATTCCTTCTTCTGTATAAGAACCTGCTAAATATTTGAAGACATCCATTGTGGCCTCTTTTCTGCTCCAGGTAAGTCCTAACCCTTCTTGTCTTTCTGATAGTTTTCTTAAGCCTTACGCCACTTCATTCCATTGTGGTCCAGTGACTCCAGCCAGACTTCTTGCTGTTCATTGGACAAGATGATCCATCGCCCAACTCAGCATTTTCATGAGCTATCCATCACACCTGGGTCTCCCTCCCTCCTCCTCTCCAACTTGTACTTTCCCTGGCCTCTAAGTCTCAGCTAAAGTCCACTATAAAAGAAACTTTTCCCAGTTCTCCCTAATTTTACTGCCTTCCCTCTATCTCTAATTTGTCCTATGTTTTGATTGTACATGGCTGTTTGAATATTAACTCCTTCATTAGGATTTGATCTTGAGGGCAGGAACTGGGTTTTGGTGTGGGGTTTGTTATTGTTTTATCTTTCTTTGTATCCCCAGTGTTAAGCACATGGCTTGGCACATAGTAGGCATTTGATAAAGGTCTGTTTACTAATCAAATGACTCCAACAAATCCTTATATACCCTAGTCTACAGAGCCCTCACCATCCTGGGGGTCACACTGTAGTTTTTAGGTGAAGTCATTGTCTGAGGGACTGTTCGCTAAAGGGGTTATTATAATAACACATGCTATAATGATCACGTTCAATTGAAGAGGAAGAAAAGGGTGATTAAGCATTTATTAAATGCTGAGGATATGAATGTAAGTGAACCTGAGAGTCTCTGCCATGAGGGAGCTTACATTCCGATGGGGGGAGATAATAAAGAGAAGCCAGAAGTGTGTGTGGCAGGGGTGGGGTTACGGGAGGAGGGAGATAGCCAGGAAGTGATGTTGAGGCCTGTGTTAAAGTGAAAGAATGCAGTAGCTCAGCTTCTCTGAATGTGCCCTTGGGGCTGGGAATTCTGTAGATTGCCTCACTATGACTGAAAAGTGGCTATGCACCAGTGTCCTGAATCTTATATTTGGAATCATGGATTTTCAACCAAAAGATACCTTAGAGACCATCTAATCCAACTCTCTCATATATGTGGGAGATAAACAGAATGATCCTATAAACTAGAGGCAGCTAGGTGGTGCAGTGGTTAGAACACTGGGCCTAGAATCAGGAAGAATTGAGTTCAAATCTCAACTCAGACACTTACTAGCTAACCTAGGCACGTCACTTAACTTCTGTTTTGCCTTACTTTCTTCATCTGTAAAATGGGGATAATAGCACCTATGTCCCAGGGTTTTTGTGAGGATCAAATGAGATGTGTGCAAATGCCTACTATGTGCTGTACTTAGTCGAGTATCTGGCACACAGTAGGCACTTAATAAATGCTTGTTTCCTGTGTATTATATACATTCCATTGCCTCAGTGCTAATGTAGGGAACAGTTTAATGGGGGCAGCTTCTGGGAATTAGGGGAAAGGTCACCAGTCCTCTTAAGCCTTCTTCATTCAGCTCAGCCATTGTAATCTGCATGGAGCACAAGGAATATAATTTCGGGATTAAGAAAAGTCTCCTCACCACAACCTCACACAGCTCCTTTGCAGTTTTCTAAGTGGTAACTACGGGAAACAATTTTCCCCAACTGGGTGTGATAGGAATTGAAATTGAATATGTAATGCAATCAATCAATAAACATTTATTAGGGCACCTACCATGTACCAAGCACTGCCCCAAACCATGAAGATAACAAAAAGAAGCAAAGCCATTTGACCAGTCATCTCCTGTTTCAATCATACATTTCTTTTATGACATACTTTATTCCATTTGTTCATGATTTCTTGTCTGTAATGTTTTACAACCTGCTCATGAGCACAATATGGCTATGTGATTTTATGTGGGCACTTAATAAGGCTCCTTTATTCATTCATTCATAATCATTTCAAAGAGTTTGTTTTAAATGTCCACACGGGAAAAAAAAATTAAAGAATGCTTTTAGTTCAGACTATGATATGCAGTTGTATAGACAACCTATAGGCCTCTTTGTATGTGTGTGTTTGTATGTATGTATGTATGTATGTATGTATGTGTGTGGACAGTCCTATAGATTGTTTGTCCAACTGCATATCATAATCTGAACCATAAGCATTCTAAAAACATACATATGTGTGTATATGTGTGTGTACATATACACATAGTCACACATACACATGTGCCTATATCCATAAATGGGTGTGTCCATATGTATATGCACATATATGTTCATGTGTGTAGGGATATGTGTGGATACTTAACCTATATAATGGAGATATATGTGTGCAGTATGTGTATATGTATATATGCAAACACATAAGGTATATATATGTATGTATATGCAAATATATGATCTATTCCATATGTGTGTGTGCATACAGTTTCTCAGACTCATACTAGCTGTGTGACCCTGAACAAGTCACTTAATCTCCATCTCAGTTTCTTCATCTGTGAAATGTAGATAATGACATCACCTATTTCACAGGGTTGTTGTGAAATCATATGTGTAAAGCATTCTGCAAACCTCGAAGCACTGCATAAAGCTAAATATTATTATAATTATATGTACATACACAACAATATATATCATCTATCTATCCATTTATTATATAGATTATATAGATTTATTCTAGATATTATCTATCTATCTATCTATGGTGTCCAATCCCCTTACCTTGCCTCCATGTTTGTATATTCTTCTCGTAAATCCCATTTATTTATTTATTTATTTTTGCTTTTGGGGGGGCAATTGGGGTTAAATAACTTGCCCAAGGTCACACGGCTAGGTTTTTGTTTGTGTGTGTTAAGTGTCTGAGGCCGGATCGGAACTCAGGTCCTTCTGACTCCAGGGCCGGCGCTCTACTTACTGTGCCACCTAGCCACCCCTGTAAATCCCATTTATGAGAAATAAGTTTCCCCATTTCTTCATTTTTCCTACTATATTCCTTCTACCTCTATCTTATTTCCTCTTGTAACACCATAGAAATAGAATAAAACTACCCAAAACCTTTTTTTCTCTTCCTTAACTCTCTCTGTGACCCTTAAAGACCATGTTGCTATGAAGGGACTTTTGTCTCTTCTCTATTAGAATATAAACAGATAATTACTTAATCCCTTCCATTTACTCAAATGTATTTACTTTGTTCAATTTGATTCTTAACTGAAGACTTTATTTTTTGGCATTTGGAATATCATATCCCAAGAGTTTCTCTCTTTTATACTAGTTATAGCATGGTCTTGGTTCCTTGATAAATGAACTTTTTCTTTCTTGCCTTTCATAGCATTTTTTCTTTCACCTGTAAGCTATGAATTTTTATTTCAAAATTCTTGGATATTTCAATTTAGTGTTTCCATCAGGAGATTCCTCATGGATTCTTTGTATTTTCACTTGTCCTTTGGTTATAATGGATCTGGGCAGTTTTATTTATGATTTTTTAAATGGTATTTGGGTTTTTCATTTGATCATCGTTTTCTGGTTGTCCAATGACTCTTAAATAATTTTTCCTTAGTCTATTTCCTAGACCAGTTTTATTATAGCAAATACCTTACATTTTCTTCTATTTTAAAAAATATTTCAATTTTATTCTAGTATTTCCAAAAGTCTTTCCATTCCTTTTGCTCCATTCTAATTTTTGTGAAGTGTGCTATTTGGATAAGATTTTCTACCTTCTATTCCAAACTATTATTTTCTTTATAATTCTTTCCTTCAGAGTTCTTATTTCTCTTATAATTTCACATTCTAGTATCTTGATCCTTTTCTTCCAAACATTCTTGAAGTCCCTTGTAGCCAAACCGTTCCCCTCACTTCTGAACCTCTGCTTATATTTTTGTGCGTGTGAAATCACTCTCTTCTGGGTTTATCTCTTGGAAATCTCTTGACTCATTCATTGCATTTCTCCATTGTGTTTAGTGCATTCTTTTTTTCTTTTTTTTTTTTGGAGAGCAATTGGGGTTAAGTAACTTGCCCAAGGTCACACGGCTAGGTTTTTGTTTGTGTGTGCCTTAAGTGTCTGAGGCCAGATCCGAACTCAGGTCCTTCTGACTCCAGGGCCAGCGCTCTACTCACTGCGCCACCTAACCGCCCCTTAGTGTATTCTTACATTTATTCATATCTCCAGCCTCAGTTCCTAGTTGGGGACTTTGTGCCAGGGTCAGGCTCTTCCCCTTCCCACACTCTTGTGTGAAATGATCAATCCCTGTTAGGACCAGTTCTTGATTTTCTGGGCTCCATTCAGTAGTTTCCATCTTCCTAGAATATCTGTGCTTAGAGAAGTAACTTCTCAGGGTGCCCTGAAGGTCCTTTGTGTCAAAGCATGGTGATCTTTAGATCCTTCCCTCCCCAACCTCAGCTTCCCTAGTTAGAACATTATGATCTGCAGGCTTCCTGGAGCACCTCCACTATGAGTACTATGGGTTCCTGGTCTCCCAGAGTATGCAGGTCAGAACACTGTTTCCAACTTCTTAGATATTCCCCATCAAAGCTCTGTAGGCTTTCAGCCCTCAAGAGTACCCTCAGTTAGAGACCTGGGGGCTTCAGGTGCCTCTGGAGAGTTTCTCCTCAGAGCACTGACAGACCGATGCTTTGTTTATCTGAACGAATGCTGGCTTCCCTGTTGGGACCCCTTTCCCAGTACCCATAGCCTGTCTTTTCATGTGGCACAGGGATGGATGAAAGAGCTTTCTATTGTATCTCTCAGGATTTCTTGATCATTATCAAATGTGGCACCCTGTTTAGATCTCCATTGGAATACAAGTGGGAAAACTACACTCCTTTCATATTGCCTTCTTAACCAGAAGTCCTGTGGACCATTTTAAAAGGAATTTGGTTATGACATAGACTGTGTTTGCCCTAGTACTTTGGAAGCACCGAGAGCAGCGTGAGATGCCTAAATTGCCAAGGAGAATGTAAGTACTAATTATGGTTATTAATATTTTTCCTGATTACTGATCAGTCTAATTCCCTTTGATTTCCTTCCCATGGCCTGTCCTTTTAGTTCCAATGGGTAGTGACATGGATCCAAGAAACTTCAAGGTTCAGAAGCCGATAGGCAGCAAGGGAAACAGTACTCATCGTTCAATTTAGAATACAAAGATCAGTCAACAAGCATTTATTAAGGCTCTCTGTGTATCAGATTCTGTACTAAGTACTGAGAATACAAATATAAAAAGAATAGTAAAAGACAGTCCTTATACTCAAGGAAGTTCCATTCTAATGGAGAAAGACAAAAAGGAAGCTAAAAACCAGGGAGGAAGAATAAAGGGAAGAGGAAAGAAAGGCACCCAAACTGGGAGTGAAGTCAGTACTGCTGCCTGAAACAGGAGGAAGACATCTTTGCCTAGGGCTTTCTCCTTAAATTGGAGATTCTGAGAGAAACCAGCCAATGAGAAGGGCAGGCCACAGGTGTGGAGGGTACTTCCGGGGGTAAAGTGAGTTTCCTGGGTGAAGAGGTTTCTGTGGCATGATATATTGAGTTATTTTTGCTAACTGGATTTCCCTCCAACCTGTTTCCCCCATTTATTCTATTCTCACTCTCTTTTCACCCTGTTCCTCTTCAAAAGTGTTTTGCTTCTGACTATTGCCTCCTCCCAATCCTAAATGTGTCTTCTTAGTCACTTCTTACTAACTTTAATCCTATTAAAGGTATTTATGCTGAAAAATTCACAACCTACCTCCCAAGGAGAAAATGCCAATGGAGTGGCTTGGGGAGGCTCATTGTAACAGGTTCAAATTTTAACGTGGTTCCTGGCAGAAATAGATTACCAGAAAGGTTGGGGAGGCATCCCCTCTTCATCTGCTTCTCTTCTTCAAATGGGTGGATTTTCTACCTGGTAAAAAATCAGGAAGGAAGGAAGGAAGGAAGGAAGGAAGGAAGGAAGGAAGGAAGGAAGGAAGGAAGGAAGGAAAGAAGGAAGGAAGGAAGGAAAGAAGGAAGGAAGGAAGGAAGGAAGGAAGGAAGGAAGGAAGGAAGGAAGGAAGGAAGGAAGGTAGGAAGGAAGGAAGGAAGGAAGGAAGGAAGGAAGATTGGTAACCAGGTAGGAGTGTTTTATACAGGAAGTCATCCTGGATGGTGATTAAGTTATAGAATAATTTATTGATAGATTCTTTCTAGGAATAATACTGGTGTGTGTGTGTGTGTGTGTGTGTGTGTGTGTGTGTTTTAAAGTCACAGTTGAGTTGGCAAAGTATGGCTTAAAACAGCTGCCTCTACTTCCCAAGATGAAGTTGTTGAAGGGGCATGCCTGAAAATGCTTTAACAACCACATCTCCTCCCACCCCAAAAAAAAATTATTCACAAGACACTTTTAAGTTTTATATGCATTATTTTTTTCTGCTTTTTTTTTTGAGGGCAATTGGGGTTAAATGACTTGCCCAAGATCACATGGCTAGTTTTTGTGTTAAGTGTCTGAGGGCAGATTTGGACCCAGATCCTCCTGATTCCAGGGCTGTTATTCTATTTACTGCACCACCTAGCTGCCCTTTTATATGCATTATTAACATTTTCTCTATGTGTTCTTTCTGCTGCCATTATTCAATAGTTTTTCCTCTTCTGGAATTTAGTCTCTCCAAATGTATGTCCCAACCGAGATCCTGGTGGCAATTACCTACCTTCCTCTAGTCCATTTCCCTACTTTTCTCAAGGAGTATTCCTCTCCATTCTAAATCTTCCTTTGACTAGGGGACACCAACATACATGTTAGTGTTCTCTCAAATACTCTGGTTTCCCAACACCTCAATCTCTTCAAATCCCATGAGCTATTTCTCCCTCCCATTTTAGCCATTCACAGGGAGAGTCACAGAGATCATGCCATCATGTACTTTTATTATCAAGAATTCAAAAACACCTTTGTCCAGCCATGACTTTCTATCATTCCATCTTTCCCTTTGCTTTTTTTCTCTTTGTCATGACTTGTGAGGGTGGAGCCAACATGGTGGGGTAAAGGAAAGGGACTTGCTTAAGCTCTTCCCCAAACTCCTCTACATAACTTTTAAAAAAGACTCTAAACAAATTCTAGAGCAGTAGAACCCACAAAAAGACAATCAAACAAATTTGAATTGGTCTCAGACCATAGAAAAACTCAAAAAGGATTTTGAAAATCAAGTAAGAGATATAGAGGAAAACCTGAGAAGAAAAATGAGAGTGACACCAGAAAATCATAAAAAAATAAACCAGGTAAGCAGCTTTTTAAAGGAGACACCAAAAAATACCAAAGAAAATAACACCTTAAAAAAAAAAAACAGATGATGGGCAGAATCAAGATGGTGGTATAGAAGCAGGAAAACTCCCTGCGCTCAAATACCTATAAAAAAATGACTCTAAACAAACTTTAGAGCTACAGAACCCACAAAGTGACAGAGAGAAAGAAACCTCCAGTTGAAGGCAGCCCAGCAGGCAAACAGGAATGCTGGGAGCAGAGCCCAGCCACCCGTGAGCCCATAGTTTTAGCCTCAGTGCACCCCAACCAGCCACAGCTGGAGGGATGTCAGGAAAGTGGATCACCAGTGACTGTGGCTGTTTCTAGAATTATCAACCCATAAATGCCAAAGACAGAGTGAAAGTTCAGTGTGGACTTTGGGAACAGGGGGTCCAGGATTGTTGTCTGGCCTCTGCCCCCAGAGGAAGAAGCAGCTAAGGTGTGGCAGTTGCTGCCGTGTGGCTGCTTCAGAGCTCCTGGCCTGCAGATTGTAGGGGGACCAAGCCACCAATCTGAGGATAATCACTATTGCTATAAACTGCTTGGATCTGGATCCCTGTCCTGCATGGAGGTCCTGGGGTGCATGACCAGGTGGCAACCTTCTTCTGAGAAGGTACCCAACTAATAGCTCTGGCAGCTATGAAAACTCCAGTGATTTGGGACAAAGCTCTCCTCTCTGGAAACAGAGTTCAACTATGGCAAAAAACTCAAAAGTCAAGTAATTGAGTGGCAACATAAGCAAACAAAGGAAGTAAAGTAAGCACAGCAGTCAAACTTTAGATTCCTTTTTTGAAGACAAAAAGGATCAAAGCATGGAATAGGAAGAAGACAATGAAGTCAGAATTCTTGTACCAAAAGCTTCCAAGAAAAATATGAATTGGTTACAGGCCATAGAGGAGCTTAAGAAGGATTTTGAAAATTAAGTAAGAGAAGTAGAAGAAAAATTGGGAAGAGAAATAAGAATGATGCAAGAAAATCATAAAAAGAGAGTCAACAACCTGACTGAAGAAAATAACAACTTAAAAAATAGACTAACTCAAATGGCAAAAGAGGCTCAAAAAGGCAATGAGGAGAAGAATTCCTTAAAAAGCCAAATTTGCCAGAAGGAAAAAGAATCTCAAAAGCTCACAGAAGAGAATGATTCCTTCAGAATTAGATTGAAGCAAATGGAAGCTAATGACTTTATGAGAAATCAAGATACTATTAAACAGATCCAAACAAATGAAAAATAGAAGGCAATGTGAAATATCTTATTGGAAAAGCCACTGACCTGGAAAATAGATCCAGGAGAGATAATTTTAAAATTATTGGACTATCTGAAAGCCATGATCAAAAAAAGAACCTAGAAATCATCCTTCAAGAAATTCTCAAGGAAAATTTCCCTGATGCTTTAGAACCAGAGGACAAAATAGAGGTTAAAAGAATCCACTGATCACCTCTTGAAAAAGATCCCAAAAAGAAAAATCCTAGGAATATTATAGCCAACTTCTGGAGTTCCCAGATCAAGGAGAGAATATTACAAGCAGCCAGGAAGAAACAATTTGAATATTGTGGAAACACAATCAGGATAACACAGGATCTGGCAGCTTCTACATTGAGGGATCAAAGGGCTTGGAATATGATATTCCAGAGGGCAAAGGAGCTGGGATTAAAACCAAGAATCACCTACCCAGAAAAACTGAGTTATCATGTTCCAGGAGAAAATATGGTCATTCAATGAAATACAGGATTTTCAAGCATTCTTGATGAAAAAAAACAAAACAGAGTTGAATAGAAAATGTGATATTCAGATACAAGAAACAAGAGAAGCATAAGAAGGTAAACAGGGGAAAGAAATCATAAGGAACTTATCAAAGTTGAACTATTTACATTCCTACATGGAAAAATGATAATTGTAACTTATGAAACTTTTCTCAGTATGAGAATAGTTGAAGGGAATATAAATGTATGTGTGTGTATATGTGTATGTTTATGTATGTATGTATGTATACATATATATATATATGTCTATAAAGGAGGGTATATGGGCCTATGAATGCATATGTGAGTGTGTGTATGTATGTGTACAGGTATTCATAGACAGGGGCACATGACCAATTTAATTGAATAGGAAGGGATGATACTAAAAAGGTTAAATTGAGAGGTGAGAGAGGAATATAATGAGAGGAGATGGGGAGAGATAGAATAGGGTAAATTATCTCATATAAAGGAGGCAAGGGAAAACTGTTACAATGTAGGGGAAGAACAGGAAGGCAAAATGAAATGGGTCAACCTTACTCTCATTGAATTTGGCTTAGGGAGGGAATGACATACACACTAAATAGGGTATCTCATCCTACAGGAGAGTGGGGGGGAGGGAATAAGAGGGGGTATGATGGAGGGGAGGGCAGGTTGTGGCGGGGAGTTAGAAGCACACACTTTTGAAAAGGGACAGGGTCAAAGTAGAGAATAGAACAAGTGGGGGGCAGGATAGAATAGAGGGAAATATAGTCAGTCTTTCACAATATATCCACTATGGAAATGTTTTGTGTAGCTGCATATGTACACCCTATATTGAATTGCCTCTCTTCCCAGTAAGGTTGGGTGATGAGGGAAGAAAGGAAAGAATCTGGAATTCAAAGTTTTAAAATCAAATGCTTAAAAAAAATTATTATTGTTTTTTACATGCAACTGGGAAATAAGATATACAGGCACTGGGGTATAGAGATCCATCTTGCCCTACTGGAAAGTTAGAGGGGAATGTGGGAGGATATAGGAGAGAGCAGATTGGGGGAGGGGGTACATAGTGGGATTGCTATTTGGGTTGCTGGGTAGGGGAAAGACAGAAAGAAAATTTGAAACTCAAAGTCTTGTGGAAATGAATGATATAAACTAAAAATAAACATAAAATTTAATTAAATAAATCAATCTGCTCAGAAAAGCAAAAACAAAAACTGAGACTAGGCCAAATGGTAAAAGACATCCAAAAATATAAAGGGGAGAAGAATGCCTTAAAAAGCAAAGTTGGCCAAATGGAAAAGGATGTCCAAAGACTCACTGAAGAAAATAATTCCTTAAAAATTAGAATGAAGCAAATGGAAGCTAATGACTTCATAAGAAATCAAAAAACAATAAAAACAAAAGAATGAAAAAATAGAAGACAATGTGAAATGTCTCATTGGAAAAACAATTTAATGAAAAAACCTATCCAGGAGAGATCATTTTAAAATTTTTGGACTACCTGAAAACCATGATCAAGAAGGGAGCCTAGACATCATCTTTCAAGAAATTGTCGAGGAAAACTGCCCTGATATTCTAGAACCAGAGAGTAAAATAGGAATTGATAGAATCCACCAATAACGTCCTGAAAGAGATCCCAAAATGAAAACTGCCAGGAATATTACAGCCAAATTCCAGAGTTCCCAAGTCAAGGAGAAAATGTTGCAAGTAGCCAGAAAGAAATAATTCAAGTATCATGGAGCCACAGTTAGGATAACACAAGATTTAGCACCTTCTATAATAAAGTTTGTTGAAATATGATATTCCAGAGGGCAAAGGAGCTAGAATTAAAACTAAAAATCCTCTACCCAGCCAAATTAATATAATCCTTCAGGAGGAAAAATGGATATTCAGTGAGGTTAATTCAATGAGATATTCAATGACTTTCAAGCATTCTTGATGAAAAGACCAGAGCGGGATAGAAAATTTTACTTTCAAATATAAGATTTGAGAGAAGCATAAAAAGGTAAACAGGAAAGAGAAATCATAAGGGACTTCATAAGTGTAAACTGTTTACATTTTTACATTCCTATGTGGGAAGATGATATTTGGGTTTTTTTTAATTTAGTTTTTTATTTTTTTTATTAAACAAATGCTTTATTAACTTCTGGTTAACAGCATTCATTTCCGTCAGATTTTGAGTTACAATTTTTTCTCCATTTTTCCCCTACCCACCACCCCAGAATAGCAGTCCCACAAGATATCCCCTCATCCAATCTGCTCTCTCCCATATCATCTCCTATACCCCCTTCGACTTTACCATTAGGGCAAGGTAAATCTCTGTGCCCCGATGCCTGCACATTTTATCTCTCAATTACATGCAAAAGTATTAATAATAGTATTTATATATATTTGAAACATTTAATTTTAAGACTTCAAATCTCAGATCCATTCCCTTTGTCCCTTGTCACCCACTCCCTTTGGGAAGATAAGCAATTCAGTAAGTGTTGTATTTATATAGCTATGCAAAACATTGCCATAGTAGATATATTGTAAAAGACTGCTTATATTTCCCTCCCACCCATCCCACCCCCAACCTGGTCCATTCCCTACTTTGATCCTGTCCCTCTTCGAAAGTGGGTACTTCCAACCTCCCCTCCTCCCATAATGCCCTCCACTCCATCATCCCCCCTCTCATCCCCCTTCCCCCTACTCTCCTGCAGGGTGAGATATCCCATTTAGTATGTATGTCATTCTCTCCCTGAGCCAAATTCAATGAGAATATGGTTTTGCCTTTTTGTCTTCCTGTTCTTCCCCTCCCCTACAACCACTTCCCCTTGCCTCTTCTACATGAGATAGTTTACCCTACCCTGTCTCTCCCCATCTCCTCTTGCCACATTCCTCTCTCATCTCTTAACTTCACCCCTTAAGTATCATCCCTTCCCACCAAATTCAACCTGTGCCCTCTATCCATGTATACCTGCAAACATATATATATATATATATACACACATCCACATATGTATTCATATGCCCATATATCCTTCTTCAATTATTTTCATACTGAGAAAGGTTTCATCAGTCACAATTATTGTTTTTCCATGTAGGAATGTAAATAGTTCAACTTTGATAAGTTCCTTTTGGTTTCTTTTCCCTGATTACCTTCTCAGGCATCTCTTGCTTCTTGTGTCTAGATGTCAAATTTTCTATTCAACTCTGGTTTTTTCCTCAAGAATGCTTGAAAGTCCTCTATTCCACTGAATGACCATATTTTCCCCTGAAACAATATACTCAGTTTTGCTGGGTAGGTGATTCTTGTTTTTAATCCCAGCTCTTTTGACCTCTGGAATATCATATTCCATGCCAGAAGATGATATTTGTAACTCATAAGACCTTTCTCATTAGTAGGGTAGTTACAAGGAGTATATATAGACAGAGGTCACAGGAGTGAATTGAATATGAAAGGATGATATTTTAAAAATAAAATTAAGGTGTGTGAGAGAGAAATGTACTGGGAGGAAGAGAAAGGGAGGGTTAGAATGGGGTAAATCTCAAAAATCTGTTCCAGCTAGCTCCAGCCCATCCCTGGACATTCTTAAAGGGCAGTCCCCTAAAGCCCTGACTTTTCTTAACCTAACACCATACTTGATAAAGTGTAGCTCTGCACTTGCTACCTTCACTATCAAACCTGATGTATACCTTTCCAAGGTAGGTGACAAGCAAAGTTAGTTTGGAGAGACATGCCCAATAAGGGATTAGGTAGACTCCTCCTCAGAACCACTATAAGCACCTATGTATGCTACCCTGTGTTCTTTCAGTAAAATATGTTGACTTGATTAGCCTCAGATCATAAGGGCAGATTACAGAGGGAGCAGGTATAAGACTACTTCATTACACATACACCCCTCTTCTTGGCATTGAAACTGCTCATGCAAGCATTTAAACAAACAGCCAAGAAAGGAGACTTTTACCCTTTTTGTGTGTTGTGGAACCCTCTGACAGTCTAGTGAAGGCTATCGATCTCTTCTCCAAATCATGTTGCTAAATGCACAAAATGAAATATGTAAGATTACAAAGAAAACCAATTATATTGAAAAGAACTTGTAAAAATATGTTTTTAAATTTACAGATCCCAGGATAAGAACACCTGGCTTAAAATAATCTTCAGCCAGATAATATGTAACTTGATAATACATAATATGTGACAGCCCAGTAGCTATTGTACTTGCATCTAGATAGTCAGGCTTGACTTGGGGACCATTAATGTAAATGTCTCAAGGCCCTTTGTGGAATGTCCCCTTTGACTCCTCAGATTCCATGAGGTTGTGCCTTGTATGAAACGTTTCTTCATGTCCAGGTTTTTCACACTTCCCAAAGATAGAGGGGAACCTGGGATATCACACATCAGCCTTATGCTGAAAGCCCATGGTGGACAATAGGCAGATGGCCTGCAGGACTGCAGCTTAAGAGGGAGACTAGGGCTGGATATATACATATATGAGTGATTTGCATGGAGATGATCATTAAACTCATGGAAGGTAACCAAGTGAGAGAACGGAGAGAGAAAGAAGGGGGCCCAAGGATATGACCATGCTGAGGTCAGCTCAAACCTACTCCTGGGAGTTAACTTTTCAGTGTAAGAGTTTATACCTTAGAAACCACTACAAATCAGAGCTTGATTTATTATTCTGTTGATCTACTAGACTTGAGAAAGTAATATAAAAATGTTAACAATGCTGATTAGGTTTAAAAGTATATCGTGTGTACTTTTTTGTGGGGGGAGCCAGGTGTTAAACATTTACCAACAAGCCCAGGATAAAGCCTGCCTACTGTTAGTGACTTTTTGTGGTCAGTTTGAATGCCAAAGATCAGTGGATTTCTATTTGCTAGTATTAATCTAGTGATGCCAAATTGATCACATGAGAAGGTGAGTACTTGGTCTATTAGTACTTGGTCAGGGCTAGGTAATACAGAATATATCAATATATCAATACTTATATAGAGAAAGTATCAGTCAAGCATGCAACAAATGCAGCTTGCAAAATTTCATCAACAAAACTCACTTGTACAGTACAAAGTACAGTAAAAAATAATATACAAGTTATTTAGCTTAGATCCCTCCTACAGGAGCACAGTTCAAGTTCCAAGTACAAAACTCCTCCCTTGGACTTGATCCACAAGCTTCTTAGCTTCTCAGAGCCTGGATGCCAAGCTGGCAGCAACATCCTGCCTGGAATATTGGCTTAAGTGTCTCTGTGGCTCCAGCTCCTGGGAAAGGTAGAAATACTCTCAAGCACCTGAAACTGAGGACAAAAGAGAGCATAACAAGACAAGGTACTCCCAGTGACCACATGGGCATCTATAAAGGAGATGGTAGGGGCAGGGTGGGGTTGGGGAAAGGGAAGGTATCCCATTCCCTCCCTCCTCCTGGTTCACTTTATGGCTCCCATGCCATGCATTGGTCTTTATTCCCTATACACAGCAGGAAAGAAAGTGTTTGCTATTTTGTTGATTTGATTTTCAACCTTTTATTTGTCTTTTCAAAGAACCAGCTGTTGGTTATATTTGTAATTTTTATGCATTTTTTGGTTTCTAATTTATTTGCCCTTCCTCTGCTTTTTGTCAACTAGTCCTTTGTGCTTATCTTAGGCTCTCAAAATCTTTTTTGCCTTTGTTAGGTAAAATCAACCTGCTTAATGCTGATCAGGTGTTGTGATTAGAATGTAAGAACCCATGGCATCAGGAATTACATGTAATCAGAGATATTAGACTGTTTGTGGCATAGGTCAAAATGCTTCCAAACCACCTTCTTTGGAGGTGAAGAAAAAGGACACTTTCCCCCTACCCTACCCCCATCCCCACCCTCACCTTTACCCCCAGAGAGGCTTTGTTCTGAAAAGGCAGATAGCAGTGATGCCTTACCTGGGTTGGGGTGAGGGTGATGGTGTGTGTGTGTGTGTGTGTGTGTGTGTGTGTGTGTGTGTGTGTGTGTGTGTGTGTGTGTGTGTGTGTGTGTGTGAGATCTAAGCCCTTCAGATGGGCTGGATGGAAGTCTTCACAGAACTGAAGAAAAAGACTGTGCCTTTCTCTGTACGGAGAGCTAATAACCAGAGGTGGGAAACCTGCAGCCTTGAGGCCACATGTGGCCTTCTAGGTCCTTGGATACGCCCTTTTGATTTAGTCCAAGTTTTACAGAAAAAATTCTTTCATTAAGGTGATTTCTTCTGAGAGGTTTGGATTCAGTTGAAGGGCCACCCCTGAGGATCTAGAGGGCCACATGTGGCCTCAAGGCCACAGGTTCCCCACCCCTATAAACTATTTGGTAATTCTCCCATCTGATGACACTTGACTAATAGTCAAGTCTTAACTGATGTATGAAAGCAGAATTAAAAATAATTTACATTTTTTACAAGTAAGTTTCCATTCTCACATCTTTCTCACCTGGACCCCTATCACAATTCTCTATTTCATATGTAAAATCATAGAATGGAATTGTGAAAGGGAGGGCACCTTAGAAGTAAGAAAATTAGAACATTGCATGGAGAAGTACTAAAGAGAATGAGTTGTTCAGTCATTACAGTGGTGTCTGACTCTTCATGATCCCATTGGGGTTTTCTTGGCAAAGATACTGGAATGATTTGCCATTTCCTTCTCCAGTTTATTTTACAGATATGGAAACTGAGGCAGCCAAGGTTAAGTAACTTGCCCAGGGTTACATGCTAGTACATGTCTCAGGTCACATTTGAATTCAGGTCCTTCTGACTCCAGGCCTGTGTAATGGAAATGCAAATTTAAAGATCTTCCCTGCGCCTAGGTTTAAGTGCACCTGGAGCCTGTGGTGGGAGGCTTGTTTTTCAGGAAAGCCCACAGCTTGATACGTTGTGATTGGGCAGTGGGTCAAGAAGGTTGTTACATTCTCTGAGCCAGGAGAAGGCTATATAAACCCCGATGGGAGGCTTTGCTTTGGGGCTCACTTTGAGAAGTGTTGTGTGGTTTGACCAGATGAGACTCTGGGCAGCTATTGAAAGAGCCCCGGCTTTGAAAACCCAGATGTTGATGCTTCCCTCTCTGGTAACTGTGATTTGGTATTGATGTAATGTCGGGACAGTTTGGAAGCCTGTCTGCTTGATCTGTCTGTTTCTCTCTTTTGAAACTTCTGGCTGTATACTCTGAAGTTTGGGGTGCTGACCTTTTTCCCCCTGAACTAGGTAAACAATATATTTTGATTGATTAAAGTGAGCTTGTTAACCGATTTTGAGTTGCTTTCCTTTAGAAAAGCAGATCTAAGAATCTGTGGTGGCAGCCACCCTGGGGATGTTGGGATGCTTGCTGCTACAGCCTGGCACAATAAGCCAGCTGCAAAGAGGATAAACCAGGGATCACATTTAATCTCATCAGTATCAATGAAATTTGGTGAAGTGGCATGCATGATTGCCATATGGCCATGGAAGGGGATGTTTTATTTATGAAATCACAGAATCTCACTGTTGGAAAAGGTAATCTAATCCAACCTATACCTGAATAGGGATGCCTCCAAACAACTGACAGTTTATTAGAGTGATAGGATACCAATGCATACAATTCAAGCATAATGTTACAGAATGGGTGCATTTGAGAGGAGCAAGCAAAGAATAGTGGAAAGTATAAAGTGATGCCATTTTTGGTGCTTCCCATTCTTATGGTCAGGTTAGGGTACTCACCCCAATGAAAGGGTCTCTTTCTTCCTCGGTCCTGATCAATGTCACAAGCCAGCTGGGCTGGGCCCTGTAGGCACTCACTCCCATTCAGCCACCACCCCATGGTCAGCTTTCCACCTCTACTCTAGAACATTTACTCTAGCCTCCCACAATCACTGACTTCCTTTCCTTATTACATTCAGCATGTTTTCTCCTGCCATACTCACTCTCTACTTAATACTATTTTCTCTCATCACCAACCCAGTCACTCTGACCACAGAAACTGGCTGCTCTCTGTAAATGCTCCTTCTTTTCCCACATGAAGATAGCCCTCTGGCCATCTCTATCTCCTGCCACTTATATAATTGACTCAAAGTCCACCTTGACATTCAGCCATATGGAAGAGAACCGATAATTATAACAGTAGCTCACATTTAATCCAGCTCTTTGAAGGGTGGCAAAGCACTTTACAAGCATTATCTCAGCAATGCTGTGAAGTAAGTGTTGTTATTATACCTATTTTATAGAGAAGGAAAATGAAACTCACTGGGATGAAATGATTTGCCTGTGACCACAGAACTACTAAGTGTATAAGGCCAGGTTCAAACTTCGTTCTTCTTGAGCCTTGTATATACCTCTGTTTGCCTGTTGGCTACCCATCAGACTTTGAACTCCTTGAGGGTGGGGAAGTTTTGTCCTTTCTTTGCATCCCCAGAACTTAGCATACATAGTAAATACTTAATAAATGCTTGTTGACAATAATTCCATTAACACTTGATCAGAGGTTCCCTGCTCAAATATCCCTAGCCCCTAATATCCTAGTTCAATCAAAGAATACTTGTATGTCTTGGTCCCCAGTTCCTTCCCCATACTGATTGCCCTCTGGTAGCCATCAGATGAAATATCACTATCTCTATAAGGGGATAGGGCTGTAATGATCTCAGCTGGATAAGACCTTGGGACTTAGATCCTGGTAGATTCCTCACTCCACCACAGTGCTGCTCCCAAGGTTTGTGCAACATAAGCCTGTCCCTTCTTTGGTCAGTGAGGAAAGCATAGAGAGACTTAATTAATAACTTAATAACTAAACTAGTTAGTCCCTGAGTCTAAAGAAGCTAATCTCAAGGGAGGTAAAATTACAAATTTCTCTGCTGTCTAGGAGTAGGTGAGGAGATACAGTAGTTCATTAACATGCTAGTTGGAAGACTACCAAACCATCAAATATCCTTAATGATTTGGTAGTCAAGTCACTAGAGAACAGGAAAGACTCTCTGTAAACTGGCATAATGGACGATTTCAAGTAGAAAATTAAAGTTAAAAATAACTATAGGAGGGACGGCTAGGTGGCACAGTGAGTAAGAGCACTGGCGGAGTAGAGTCGGGAGGACCAGGGATCAGTTCAGGCCTCAGATACTTAACATCCACACAAAAATAACTGGCTGTGTAACCTTGAGCAAGTTACTCAACCCCAATTGATTAAAAAAATATTTTTTAAAAATAACTATAGGATTAGCCCAACTTAATCATTTTTCAGATGAGAAAAATAAAGGCCAGACAAGTTCAAGGATCTACTCATGCATAGATCTGCATCCTCTGGTTCTGAATCCAGCACTCCCTTATTTTCACCATGTCCGTCATACTAAAGAAATGGGTGGAAATGCTCCATTTGCATTCCCCCCCTTCTCCCACTATTCCTAGATATTAGTTTTATTGGGGGGATAACCTCTCCAAGAACTTCTGGCTAATTAAATTTTCTGGTTTACTAAAAACTAACCAGTAGGGTGAGATAATTTAGTTCAATCTATCTTTAAGGCCTGAGACTTAACGGTTAACTGGTATATGTTGAATTATAGAATACTTGCAAGGTTCCTCCTATATCACCTCACATTTATATGTTGTTCTTGTTGAATCATTTCAGTCATGTCTGACTCTTTGTGACCCAATCTGGGGTTTTCTTGGCAAAATTACTGGAGTGGCTTGTCATTTCCTTCTCCAGTTCATTTTACAGATGAGGAAGGAAACTGAGGCAAATAGGGTGAAGTGACTTACCCAGGGTGACACACCTAATAATTCTCTGAGACCAAATTTGAACGCAGATCTTCCTGACTCCAGGCCCACTTAGTCTTCTAGTTGCCCTGCACATTCATTTAGCACTTAATGCTTTTATAAGGGAAGCTCTTGGTAAACTTTAAAACCTTTAGCAAAAGTAGCATCAGGTCAAAAATCTCAAGGGAAATAATGACAAAAAGTGGAAAGGAAAGGGGTTATGCAGTACCAAATCTCAGGCTTTGCTGCTTAATATATTTAATATACTTAATGTACTTGTATTGCTACCTATGAAGTTGTAATTATCAAAACTATTTGGCAATGCTTTAAAAGATGACAGTTGACTGGTGGAACAGATTAGGTACACAAGATCCAGAAGAAAATTAACATATGAGCATAATGTTCAATAAACTCAAGGATTTCACTACTGAGATAAGGACTCATTATTCTACAAAAGCTTCTAGGAAAAAATAGAAAATGATTTGGTAGAAATTGTATTTAAACCAATATCTCACACCATAATCTACAACAAGAATCAAATAGATCCATGATTCATGAACTATATGAAGGGTTGCATCACAAATTAGAGGAGTGAAAAAGGAGATATGTAAGGATCCACCTTACTGGGCTGACGCCAAACTTACCTCTCCAGCCACCTCTACAACTCTCCAATTGCCTCCCATGATTCTGGTCGCCCCACTACGACCTCTGGTTGCCCCACTGCGACCTCTGGTTTGCCCCCACAAACACTTCAGGGGAGCCTGCTCCTCCCAAACAGACAAAGGAGTCCTGACACCAAGATGTAATGTATCTTGCTGTTTAATCTCTTTCTCATTTGTAATCCCCTCTTCTCTCTCTCTTCTCTCTTTCACCTCACCTCCCTCCTTTTATCTCCTTTCCCCCTGCCCACTCTGTTCCCCCACAGGCCTCAGCAGCAGGTTCCTCATGGGAGGGGAGTGCTCCCTTGTTAGCAGCATGTGCTCAATACCCTGCAATCACAGGGCAGGACACACGCTCAGGTGCCTCTAACCCAGCCTGAGTTGCTCTGTCATTTGCCTGAGTTTTACGTGAGTTCTCAGAGTTCAGGTGAAGTCTTAAATGGCCACAATAGAGATACTTTTCATAATTATGGCTATGTGAAGAGTTCTTAACCAAATAAGGTTTAGAGAGGGCTACAGGAGATTAGATAATTTTATTATGTGAAATTGAAAATTTTTGCATAAACAAAATCAATATAGTTAAAATTAGAAGGGAACCAAATAATCAGGAAAAAATCTTTGCAGAAAATTTCTTTAATAATGATGTGATATCCTATTTATAGCAACTACCTATACCAAAGAATTTGGAGAGGCTGAGAAGAAGTCTTTAAGACAGGAAAGAAATCTTAGTTTGCTTTTATCCATTGAGTAGAAGGAATTATGTCATAAAGAGCCAGTGTTATTGTCTCCTTATCTTGAAGGAGAAATCTCATGAGAGGCAAGATATGTGCAGGCACAAAAGTGAACTCAGACATCTTGTACTTGAGTTCTGAGCAAGAATGGAGTGGGTATGGAAGCAAATGGGGTAACTGGTATGTCAGCAGCTCCTAGCCACCCCCCACTGCCACCTCTGCCCACCTGACACCAAGCCAATCAGGAGAACTGATGCTACTGAGCTATAATTTGCCTACCCTTCTTTCCTTCTCTCCTAGCTTGGGAGAGATGTCAAATTGACCATGTGAGGCTTATCTAAAGCTCATTTACATTTTCGTTGAATTAGTAATTAAAGTTGAGAACAGATGAAAATGTGTTTATTCACAGTTGTTCTGATTTGCTCAGGATGGATGAAAAGTGAGGGGTGGTGACAGTTGAGAAAGACAGAGACAAAGAGAGAGAGCAAGCAAGAGACAAAAGAGAAAGACAGAGAGATACACAGAGATAGGCAGAAAAAGAGAAAGAGAGTGAGAGAGGGAGGGAAATAGAGAAAGGGAGGGAAGGAGATAGAGAGGGAAAGAGGGAGAGTAAGAGATGAAAGGAGGGTGCGAGGGAGGAAGGGAGGGACAGAGAGACGAGTGGGGGGAGGGAAGGGAGACAACCAGCCAGAGACAGTGTAAGACACAGAAACAAAGACAGAGAGAGATGGAGCCAGAGAGACAGTTAGAGACAGAGTGAGTGAGAGAAAATACATTCTGTATTGTGAATTACTGGGATCCTTCTAGCTGGGAGCTCTAAAGTGATATGAAAAAGAATTTTATTGGTTTATATTCTATAACTTCCCAAAGTAGTGATAAAAGAGTAAATTAGGTTTTCTCCTTGGCAAAGTTGAGCCTGGCAGTGATTTCTGTCTTGTGGGAAGGTTTGGTGAGCTGTTTCAGTAGTTGACATAGTATTCCTCATTGTTCTCCTCTGCATATTCAAGAAGATTTTTCAAGGGTGTAACTATATAGTTACCAAAAATCATTCAACTCTGTCTTCTCTTGGACCCACTAAATCAATGCTAGACATATGCCTCAAAGAGGAAAGGGACTCATATATACAAAAGCATTCATAGCAATACTTTTTGTTATAGCGAAGAACTGGAAACCAATAGGATATCCATCAACTAGATGCAGTGGTGTAGAACCCATAGCCTCAAGGTTACCTGTGACCCTCTAGGTCCTCAAGTGTGGCACTTTGACTGAATCCAAACTTCACAGAACAAATCCTCTTAATAAAAGGATTTGTTCTGTAAAACTTGGACTTGGTCAAAGCATCACACTTGAGAACCTAGAGGGCCACAGGTAGTCTCAAGGCTGGAGGTTCCCCATCCTTGCTAGGGAATGGCTGCAAAATTAAGATATATAAATACAATTGAATATCATTGTACCATACAAACTAATAAAGGGGAAGGACTTAGAGACACTTGAGGAAAATTTTATGAACTAATGCAAAGTGACGTGAACAAAACCAGGGAAATAGTTTATATACTAATCACAACATTGCAAAGATAAACCATTTTGAAAGACTTAACTCTGATCAATGTAATGCCCAATGATGTTTTTAGAGGACTGACAAAGCATGCCGCCTTGTTTTCTAACAGAAATAAAGTAGGGCATGGCCACTGCTTTGATTTGTTTTCCTTAACTAAGTTAATATGTTACAAGGGAGGAGTTTTGTGGGGTGGAGAATCAGGCAAGAGGGTAACTTGATTTTTTTATTAATTTGTTTGTTTATTTTTAGTTTACAAGATTCAATTTCATAGTTCCTTGAGTTTCAAATTTCCCTTCCCTCCCCTCCTCAGCCCCCCACAACGGCATATGGTCCAGTATAGGATCTGCAAATACTTTCACAATAGACATTAGTCAAGTTACAAAGGCATATTGTACTAGATGGAATGGAAAATGGTAAAGAGGAAATAAAACCAAACAATGAAAAGAAAAAGATCAAGTAGTTTGCTTCCATCAGGATTCAAACTCAGTTTTTTCTAGTTCTTTCTCTGGATGTAGGCATCTCTCTCCTTCATGAGTCTTTTTGGGATTGACTTATATCACTGCATTGCTGAAAAGAGTCCAGTCTGTCATACTTGGTCATCACACATATGTTGTGTCTGTGATTGTATACAAATTTCTCCTGGTTCTACTCTTATCACTCAGCATCAGTTTGTATAAGCCTCTCCAGGTAAATATGAAGTCCATCTGCTCCTCGTTACTATTCCATTACATGCATATACCACAACTTGTTTAGCCATTCCCCAATTGATGGGCACACCTTTAATTTCTAATTCTTTGCAACCACAAAAAGAGCTGCTATAAATATTTTTGTGCACATGGGTCTTCCTCCCACTTCTATGATCTCTTTGGGATATAACCCTAGAAGTGGTATTGCTGGGTCAAAGGGTATGAAATTATTTATAGCCCTTTGGGCATAATTCCAGATTGCTCTCCAGAATGGCTAGATAAGTTCACAAGTCCACCAGCAATGCATTAGTGTTCCAATTTGCCCACATCCTCTCTAGCAGCCAACCGGAGGGACCCCAGAACACCAGCAGCTGGGGTGATTCCAGAATTATCAACACAGATGCCTAGGACAAAGTGAGAGGTTAGTGCCCTATGGACTTTGGGACCAATATTTGGACACGTCAGCTTCCTCCCCTAGGGGCTGGAAGCTGCTGAGAAGACACGGCATTTTGCAATTTCAGTGGCAGCTCCAGCTCCTGGCCTGTGAACTGTAGGGAGATCTAGCAATCAGGCTTGGAGGGTAATCGCTCTTGCTTTAACCCCCCTGGATCTGGATTGTGGTCTGGGGCGGAGGTTATGGGGTGGGTATCCAGCTTGCCAAAACCGGATTTTGTGAAAACCCCAACACTGGGATGGAAGCTCCCCTGTCTGGTGGCAGAGTCCTACTGTGGCAACAAGCCCAAAAGTCAAATAATTAAGTGGCAGCTTGCCGAGGCAAAGGAAACAAAATAAACAGAAAAAAACAACATTAGACTCCTATTTTGGGGGCAAAGAGGATCAAAGCATAGAATAGGAGGAGGACTGTAAGGTCAGAAATCCTACTCCAAAAGCCCCAAAGGAAAATATGAGTGGGTTACAGGCTATAGAGGACCTTAAGAAGGACTTTAAAAATCAAATAAGAGAAGTGGAGGAAAAATTGGGAAGAGAAATGAGAAGGATGCAGGAAAAGTATGAAATGAGGGTCAACAGCCTGACTGAGGAAAATAACACCTTAAAAAATAGACTGGCAAAGGAGGCCCAAAAGGGCAATGAGGAGAATGCCTTAAAAAGCCAAATTTGCCAGATGGAAAAAGAATCTCAAAAGCTCACTAAGGAGATTCATTCCTTCAGAGTTAGACTGGAGCAAATGGAAGCTAATGACTTTATGAGAAATCAAGATGCTGTTAAACAGATCCAAACAAATGAAAGAATAGAAGGCAATGTGAAATATCTCATGGGAAAAACCACTGACCTGGAAAATAGATCCAGGAGAGACAATTAAAAAATTATTAGACTACTTGAAAGTCATGATCAAAGAAAGAACCTAGAAATCACCCTTCAAGAAATTCTCAAGGAAAACTGCCCTGATGTTTTAGACCCAGAGGGCAAAATAGAGGTTGAAAGAATCCACTGATCACCTCCTGAAAAAGATCCCAAAAAGAAAACTCCCAGGAATATTATAGCTAGGTTGCAGAATCCCCAGATCAAGGAGAAAATACTCCAAGCAGCCAGGAAAAAACAATTTCAATATTGTGGAAACACAATCAGAATAGCCCAGGACCTGGCAGCTTATACACTGAGGGATCAAAGGGCATGGAATATGATATTCCAGAGGGCAAAAGAGCTGATATTGAAGCCAAGGGTCACCTACCCAGCATAACTGAGTATCTTGTTTCAGGGGAAAATATGGTCATTCAGTGGAATAGAGGACTTTCAAGCATTCTTGAGGAAAAAACCAGAGTTGAATAGAAAATTTGACATCCAGACACAAGAAGCAAGAGATGCCTGAGAAGGTAATCAGGGAAAAGAAATCAAAAGGAACTTATCAAAGATGACCTATTTACATTCCTACATGGAAAAACAATAATTGTGACTGATGAAACCTTTCTCAATATGAAAATAATGGAAGAAGGGTATATGGACATATGAATACATATGTGAATGTGTGTATATATGTTTACAGTTATACATGGATAAAGGGCATAGGTTGAATTTGTTGGGAAGGTATGATACTTAAGGGGTGAAATTATGAGGTAAGAGAGGAAAGTGGCAAGAAGAGATGGGGAGAGACAGGGTAGGGTAAACTATCTCATGTAGAAGAAGCAAGGGGAAGTGGCTACAGGGGAGGAGAAGAACAGGAAGGCAAAAAGGCAAAACCATATTCTTATTAAATTTGGCTCAGGGAGAGAATGACATACATACTAAATGGGATATCCAAACCTGCAGCAGAGTAAGGGGAAGGGGAGTGAGAGGGGGGGTGATGGAGGGGAGGACATTCTGAGGGGAGGGGAGGTTGGAAGTACCCACCTTTGAAAAGGGACAAGATAAAAGTAAGGAATGGACCAGGTGGGGGGTGGGATGGGTGGGAGGGAATTATAAGCAGCCTTTTATCTTATGGGACTGCTATTCTGGGATGGTGGGTAGGGGAAAAATGGGGGAAAAATTCTAACTCAAAATCTGGTGGAAATGAATGATGTAAACCAGAAATTAATAAAGCATTTGTTGAAAAGAAAAAAAAAAGAGTAGACCCTGAGATCCTAGCTATAATAATAAAAAGTATTACATCCACGGGAAGGATCATGAGAGCTCCATAAAGAGAAAAAGGATCTTGGGCCCTGGTAGTACAGAACTGAAATTGCCTCAGACAAAGGCAATCCCTTTGTGTGCTTCACTACTACTGTACTCTGAATCTGAGTTCATTATATGTGTTAGGCACCTAGATAGTGTAGTGGATAGAGCATTGGACTTAGAGTCAGGAAGACGTATGTTCAAATCCTGTCCCATACACTTACTAGTTGTGCAATCCTGAGCAAGTCATTTAAACTCTGTGACTCAGTTTCCCCATCTATAAAATGGAAATAACAGCAGAGATAGTTTTCATGAGGATCAAACAAAATTACCCATGTAAAGCACTATGAATGCATATAATTATTATAATTATCATAATTGTAATAATAACAATTATTATTATGCAAATACACCATAGGTTTATGTGGAAATGTTTTATAACTACTGTTTTAACTATTCCATTTTCATAATTACTATTTTTTTTAGCTAACTGTGTCTACTGGCTGACTGTTAATGGGAAGCACATCAATGGGGGCTCATGAGCAGTAGTTTAATAATTCAAACTCAAAGAGTTCTACAGAACTTAGGAGAGGCACCTACTCTTTGAGGACCCTACTCAAGAGTGGAAGTGGAAGAGTGAAATAAATGAGAGAAGAAAGGAAAGAAAGAAGGAAAGAAGAAAAGGGGGTGGAGGAAGGGAAAGAGAAGTGAAGAATGGAAGGAAGAGAGGAAGGAAGAAAAAAGGTAGAGATATAAAGAAAGAAAACAATCAGAAAGGGATAGAAAAAAGAAGGAAGGAAGGAAGGAAGGAAAAAGGAAGAAAGGAGGGAAGGCAGGGGGTAGGAAGGAAGAGAGAGAGGGAGAAAGGGAGGGAAGGAGGAAGGAAGAGCAAAGGTAAAAGGTAGCAGATTAACTTATAATGTATACAGAATAAAAGCCTTTTCTTATTTGCTTATTAACTTATTTAGTTTTAATATTATTAATGCTTGTTAAATGTTCATAGTTTCTATAAAGGTTTTTACCCCTTATTAGAAATAATTATTTATTTGTATCTTTGACAAATATTGTTTATGATTCAAAAAGTAATTCATGATCTTCTAATTAATAATAATGAAAATAAATATCAAAAGGAAAGTAACAGATTTTAGGGTAAAAATTGGTTGAAAGAACAAAAGACAAAAATTGGCTATCTAAGGTATATGTGGACTATGGAAGGGAGTTCTGATTTAGGCATTAGGAGGCTTGGGCTTCCGGCCTGGCTACTCACTTGCTATATGCTCTGTTAGGTCATTCCCTCTCTGGGCCTCAGGGTTTATTTGTAAAATGGGGACAATATAATTCCTTCCCTCCTTACTTCATCATGTTCATAAAATAATAGTGTATCACAGTTCACTCTCCCAAACCCCATTCTCATCAGGAGGTCAGATCCCCAGATATCAAATAACTACTACTCCCCTAAGGATCCTAAGGGTGATCCTGAGGAGTTGGATGTGGTTTTCTAATATTGTTCATGAAACCTCATTTAATGTGATTCTCCCTTGTTGATAGCTAGCTAATATCACCTCAATATCTACTAACTAGTTCACATCAATCAGCTTTTACAAAGGGGTATTTCCTGAAAAGGTATAGAAAAGACTGAAAAAGAAAAATATATAAATTGGGATTAAACTGTCCTCTCCCACATTGCTCCTTTAAAATGGTGTTTACAAAACATTCTCCCCAACCAAGTTCACTTTGTGGTGGGACACAGCCAATGGACAAGTTGCCCCCTTGCTCATGAAACTTACTGTTTCTGCTGCTGGGTTAAATTATTGTTGGACAAGGTCAAGCACATTACTCCCCAGGGCTAACTCCTCATTGAACTCAGTTACTGTTGTTGCCAGTCTGACTGGTGCTCTTCTGACCTTTCAAAGCTCACAAGGTCATAACCTGGTCCATCTCCAATAATCATTCAGTTAAGATCAAGAAAATATAAATGGAGACAGTAGAGTGTAATGGAAATGCAGATTTGAAGATCTTCCCTGCCCCTAGGCCCTTTGATTGGCTTAAGTGACTCTGAGAACCTTCCTTGATTTGAAAATATACTCTGCCTCCTAATAGGCTGAATGTGGTCACATGGAGCCTGTGGTAGGAGGCTTGGTTTTCAGAAATGACTGCACCTTGATGCTGTGTGATTGGGCAGTGGGTCAAGAGGGTGGTTACATTCTCTGAGCCAGGAGAAGGCTATATAAACCCTGATGGGATGCTTTAATTTGGGGCTCACTTTGAGAAGTGTTGTGTGATTTGACCAGATGAGACTCTGGGCAGCCGTTGAAAGCCCCCTGGCTTTGAAAACCCAGATGTTGATGCTTCCCTCTCTGGTAATGTGGTTTTGGTATTGATAATGGTTGGACAGTTTGGAAGCCTATCTGTTTGATCTGTCTGTATACTCTGAAGTTCAGGGTGCTGACCTTTTCCCCCTGAACCAGGTAAATGATCTATGATCTATGTTTGATTGATTAAAGTAAGCTTGTTAACCCATTTTGAGTTGCTTTCCTTTAGAAAAGCAGATCTAAGAACCTGTGTTGGCAGCCACCCTGGGGATGTTGGGGTGCTTGCCGCTACATGGAGACAAAAGAAATAAAGGCTCCATGTATTCACTAACACATGAGAGTGTCCCCCAACAAGTTGCTTATAGAAGTTTTTACCTCACTCACCACCAGGAATGAGAGAGTTCATCTGTTCAAGCCTTTTATGTGCACACAAGTTCTAGCTCATCAGTCAGCTAAAAGTCTTTACATCATCACACAGTAAGTCTATAGGAAAGTTAAGAGGATATTGGTGTATGCTCAAAAGGAGAGAGAGACAGGGCCCTTCCATTATATCTTACAGGATGCAGGTTCACCAAGCTTCCACAGGAGTTGGCAACAGACTGAACATACTGTGTATATTCTATAAGCTGGGCCCTCATTGGCCAGCTCCCCCATGACAATAGGATTCAGAGCTAGAAGCAATCTTTTTTTTTATTTTATTAAATTTGTTTATTTACTTTTAGTTTACAACATTCAGTTCCACAATCCCTTGAGTTCTAAATTTTCTCTCCCTCCCTCTCCTCCCAATGGCAGTATGCAATCCAATATAGGTTTTACAAATACCTAGAAGCACTCTTAAAGTGCACCTCATCTAACTCTCTTATTGTACAGATGAGAAAACTGAGGCCCAGAGAGGTAGAATGATAGCCAAGCTCTTTGCAAACCTCAAAGCATTATATACATGCTAGTTATTCCTGTTGTCATGATCATTATTTTATTGTTACCTATTTTTTAAAAATCCTTTATTTTATTTTAAGTTTGTGAAATAAAACAAGCATTTCCATAACATAGTAGACTAAAAAAAATGGTTGTATATAAAACCATTAAAAACTATTAAGCTAGAAAAAAAAATGGGGGGGGGGCCACTAGGTGGTACAGTGAATAGAGCACCAGCCCTGGAATCAGGAGGACCTCAGTTCAAATCCCACTTAAGACAGACACACGACAGGCAAGTCACTTAACTTCAATTGCCCTCCAAAAAGGAAAAAAAAATCAAAAACAAAAAAACAACTTTTAAGCTATTAAATGATAGAAAGAATATTTGGCCCAATTTTATAACTCTAAATAACAAATTTGTTTACTATTCCCAGAATCATCCAAGGACTGCACAATTTCAAAATTTAGGAGCAAACTATTAGGACAAACTACTAGGACTAGTTCTTGGCAGTTTTCCAATGGAGTTTGTATTCCAGAAGGAAAACTCCCAGAGAAAATAATGTTAATTGACATTTCAATGAATCTGGAGGAGGGCCTTCTCTAGACATGAAGGCAGCCTAGCAAAGGAGAGGCAGGCTACTTTGGTAAGGCTGATTCCTTTTTTCTACGTCTACTCCCCTCCTCTCAGACCATAGCACCTAGTGATGCTTCTGTCGGTTCCACTTGCATTGTTGCAGTCACTCTATGTACTGTTTCCCTGGCTCTGCTTACTTCACTTTGCATCACTTCATGAAAGCCTTTGCATAATTCTATACATTTATTTTATTCACTGTGTCAGCAGCTCTGGTCATTATTTTCATTCCCACAATCTGGCCAGTCCCCAATCAACAGGCATCTACTCTGTTTCCAATTCTTTGCTGCTGCAAAATATTGCAGCTATGAATTTTTTGGTGTCTATATGATCTTTCTTTCTGTCATTGACTTATTTGCATTATGTACCTAGCTCTGGAGTCTCTTAGTCAAAGGGCATAGACATTTTAGTTTCTTATTTGCAAAATTCCAAAGAGCCTTACAGAATGTGACTGTACCAATTCATAGGTGCATCAACAATGCACTGATGTGCCCATCTTTCTAAAACCTGTCCTGCATTGACTAATCCTATTTTTTTATATCTTTGCCAGTTTTCTGAGTGTAAGGTGAAACTTCAAAGTTCGTTTCTTTTCTTATTAGTGATTTGGAGCATTATTTCACAAGGTTTTAAGTGTTTTGCAATTGTGGGGGCAGTGAGGTTGAGGGCAGGCTTGTTTATTCATATACTTTGACCACTTATCTATGGAGGAATGGCTTTTGGAGAGAGAGAGAGAGAGAGAGAGAGAGAGAGAGAGAGAGATACATGGATGGATGGATGGATATATATGGATATATAGACATATATGTCTATATATCTTAGATATTAGCTTCTTATCAGAAATATTTGATATATATTTTTCCCTAGTTGACACTACCTATCCAAGTGGCATTAATTTTGCTCATGTAAAAGCTTTTCAATTTCATGTGATCAAATTTATTTTATCTTTTTAATCATTTTTGCTTGAATAATTTGCCCTCCATCCCTAGCTGTGAAAAGTATATGACCTACTCCTCTTCTAATTTCTTATGGTATAATCTTTAATATTCAGTCCACATATCCAGTTTGAATTTATTGTAGAATGTGGTATAAGATAGTTATCAAAAACTAACTTCTGCCAGGTTTCTTTCTAGTTTCCCAAGTAGTTCTTGTCAAATAGGGAGTTCTTCATCAAACGGGTACTTTGTATTGTTAAGTCCTCACTCATAACTGATAGAATTATATATGTTTGTTATTCTTTGGTAGGCCAAAGGATCAGTCACATCCCTGGTGGCCTTTGAAAAGCCACCTTAGCTACTCCAGAGTCCATTGAGAAAGGGGGAATTCTGACAGTTGAGAAAAGAGTCAGCTAAGCCAGATGAGGCCAGATCTTTAGAGGGAAAATCTCTTTGCTTCTGGAATCCAATTGGGAAAAGGCAGGGTGGGAGTGGGGGTGGGGGAGGAGAGAGAGAGTTCTCTCTCTCTGTTCATTGTCTTAAAGGCAGCAGAAGTAAAACAACCTATCTATGAAGAATGACCATATCCAGGATCGAGCACATCCAGAGCATTCGGGTGCAGTGTTGAGATGAAGGACAAAGAAGAGCAAATCCAGCCTAGTAGAGCAAAACGCATAGCAGATATTCTTCACCTAAATGGAGAAATATGAAGATGCCATGAGAAGAAAAAAAGACCTCTGGGCCCTCTAACACCAGAGAGAAGGGAAAAAGCTAGGATTCAAACTCAGATCTTTGACTCCAGTTCCAGCACTTGATTTGGGAGGATTTGGTTTCTTAGAAGCCAAAAGGAATCATTCCAAAGTCATTATTTATCTGTCTTTGCATCTGTGGTTTTTATTCCATTTTTTTCCCAGAGAGGAAAAAAGAAATGCTCAATCCCACTTCCCCCACAATTGCAAACACTTAACTCCTTGTGAAATAATTCTCCAAATCACTAATAAGAAAAGAAATGAACTTTGAAGTTTCACCTTACACTCAGAAAACTGGCAAAAATATACAAAATAGGATTAGTCAATGCAGGACAGGTTTTAGAAAGATGGGCACATCAGTGCATTGTTCATGCACCTATGAATTGGTACAGTCACATTCTATAAGGCTCTTTGGAATTTTGAAAATGAGGAACATTGCTCCCATTTGGAAATTTCACTTAGACAAGGGGTCCTATGGAAAGGCTTTGGGGTGTTTTGATCATTGCAAGGCCATTATGGATGATCACGGAAGGTTAGCCGCCCAAGACTTTAATGTGATTTTAGGTTGCATCAATAGAGATTTTTTGTCCCAAACATAACGGGTAAATTTCTCATTGTCTTCTGCCTGAGGCAGATTCCATCTGTAGTGTTATTATGTACAGATCTGGGGATCATAGTATACAAATATACAAAACCAAATGACAAATACACAAAACCAGTTCCTTGTCTCTGGAAGACTGGCTGAGATGGGGAGAAGATTCAAAACTAACCAAAATAAGGGAAAGGAACAAGCATTTACTAAGCCAGGAACTGTGCTAAACACTTTACAAATATTATCTCATTTGATCCTCACAACAACCCTGAGAGATTGCTGTGCTGTTATTATCCCCATTTTACAGAGAAGGAAACTGAGGCAGGGTAGAGTGACTTGCTCGGGGTCATCTAGCTAGTAAATCTCTGAGGCCAGACTTGAACTCATGTTTTCTTGAGTCCTGTTACAGCACTCTATCCAATGTACCACCTAGCTGCCTCTAAGAACACTCAGAACCTAATCAAAAGAATTGAGGATATTTAGTCTGAACAAGAGAAGATTTAGGGGAAACTTGATTCCAGTCTTTAAGTATTTGAAGGGCTGTCATGTGGAATAAATCATGTAAACTCAATATCTTCTTCTTCTTAACCTAGAAGGCAGAACTACAACTAATGGGTGGAAGAGAAAAGTAAATATCAGCTCATTACAGGAAAGACCTTGAAACCAAAGTGGTACAGTGAGTGGAAAAAGTGCTGATTTTGGAGTCAGAAGTCTTGTATTCAAAGGCTGCCTCTAAAGTTTATTACCTATGTTATCTTGGGCATATCACTTAATTTATGAGAAGGGATCTCCTCATCTTTAAAACAAGGGAGTTGGACTAAGTGGCCTCTGAGTTTCTTTCCACCTCTGGGTGAGTTACAATCTTGATCATTCTCATTACCTTCTTTTTTTTTGCTTTTTGGGGGGCAATTTGGGGTTAAGTGACTTGCCCAAGGTCCCATGGCTAGTTTTTTTGTGTTAAGTGTCTGAGGCCAGATTTGAACTCAGGTCCTCCTAACTCCAGGGCTGGTGCTCTATTCACTCCTCCATCTAGCCACCCCTCTCATTGCCTTCTAATAGAGTGGCTGGCTCTGACAGTGTTTCAGCAGGTGTAGATGACCACTTCTCGTATTTGGATTGGGTGCTAGGTGTGCGCTATGCCCCTAATTCCTAAACCTCCCAAAGTCTGCAGTAAAGCAAGGATGAGAACTATAGAAACTTGTCCCCTAGAAAAAAACAAGACCTAGGCTTATAACCCTAGGGTAGGTTAATTATGAAAGTGATATTGAGAAATATAGTCATGTGATGTAAAAACAAAAGGAGTGTATTTTTATTTTTTAGATGAAAGACCTTCAAGTCCAAAAACCACTTCAAAATGTAGCTCACTACCTCATTCTGAGCATTTTTGACCTCAGTGGGGACATGCCCATCATTGAGCAACATGGGCTAGAAGCTGTCAGCCTCCATAAAGTTCTGAACTTATAGACCACAAAGCCACTTCACTTTTTTTTTGGAGGGGAGAAGGCAAGACAATTGGGGTTAAGTGACTTGCCCAAGGCCACACAGCTAGTGTGTCAAGTGTCTGAGTTCAAATTTGAACTCAGTTCTGGCTGCCCCCACTTCACTTTCTTAAGGAACAATACATCTAAGCTGTGGGTTATCCCTAGCTTCTCTTTCCAAGGTCAACATTCTTGGCTATTTCAAGGTTATTATTACTTTTCTGTGGAGGCCTCTAATTCACTGTATAATCATGGGAAGACAATTCCATTTGGAAAGTTCTCAGTTTCCACATCTGTAAAATGGTCAGGGCAATATGGTGTAAGTGGGAAAATCACTAGATTTGGAGTTCAAGTTCTGACCACCTGAGTGACCTTTGGCACCTTGCTGTTTCTCTTTGGTTTCAATTTTCTCTTCTGTAAAATGAGGGAGTAAAACCAGATGAGGTTCTTTTCTGTTCCAAAACTGTGATCCTGTGGGTCCTACCTCCCAGGGCTGCTATGAGGAGGGTGCTTTGTAAACCTTAAAGCACTCTAGAAATGTGCACTATGATTACATAAAAGGGCAGCTTATAATCAGAGTACAGAGAGAAACTCAGTAGCAGGATGGAGAGGATGGAAGAGCTTTGGACAGAGAAATACAGGATACCCCTGGAGGCTTTATCTGCTAAACGCCTACTGAGACAATTCCCTCCTTCTGGTGCTGCCCCCGTCAATCTTCTGATAGGAACAGTGGAATTGCAGAGCTTTTTACCCAGAATTAACCTCATCAGAGACAGCCACCTTATAAAAGACAGAGAAGCTACCTGAAAGAGGACCTGAAATAGTGGGCAGAAGGCTGAACTTAAGACCAAGAGACTTGGCTCTTCAACTTACTTGCTGTATGACTCTGGGGAGGCTTTTTCCTTATGGAAAACCTGTTTCCCAAACCAGAAAATGAAAGATTGGCCCTGAGGATCTCTAAGGTACTTTCTATCTCTAGCATTCTATATTGTAAACTTCTGTTCTAAGGACTCTTTCACATCTAACATTCACATTTCATATTCTGTTCTATGCTCCTTTACAATTCCTATATTCCATGTTCCAATATTTTATTCTATGATCTGTGATGCCACTGGTAAGTAGTTTGTAAGTTAGTCAATAGATATTTATTAAGGACATACTATGTGCCAGGCACTGTGCTAAACTCTGAGGATACAAACAAAGGCAAATTAAAAAAAAGTCCCTGTCTCTAGGACCTCACAGTCTAATGAAGGAGACTACAAGAAAACAGCTACATACTAGAACAAATAAGCTATATACAGGATAAATTTAAGACAATCAACAAAAAGAAAGGCTTCATAAATAAAGAGGAAAGGGGGATGGCTAGGTGGTGCAGTGAATGGAGCACTGGGACTGGAGTCAGGAGGGCCTGAGTTCAATTCCAGCCTCAGATACTTAACACAAAACTAGCTGTGTGACCTTGGGCAAGTCAAAAAAAAAGAAAAAGCCAAATAAATAAGAAAGGGCCTTCAACAGAAAAGCAATGGTGAAATTTGGTTGGCACTAAGAAAAATCATGGTCATCTAATGCCAAACTGATACAGTCCTCAGGAAAACAGCTATTAGAAGCCTGTCACACCTAGGACAAATTAGAGGTTTAAGGTGTGCGTTCTGCCCAAGGTTTATGATTTACGGAACTGAAAAGAGCAATTAGTCGATTTAATTTATCTCCCTTTTAGTCTCCTTTACCTAACAGATTGTTAAGAATCATAAAATGGGGGGCTCACTTTGAGAAGTGTTGTGTTATTTGACCAGATGAGACTCTGGACAGCTGTTGAGAGCCCCCTGGCTTTGAAAACCCAGATGTTAATGCTTCCCTCTCTGGTAACTGTGGTTTGGTATTGATGTAATGGTTGGGCCCTTTGGAAGCTTGTCTGCTTTATTTCTCTGTCTTGTAAGTTCTGTCTGTATACTTTGAAGTTCGGGGTGTTGACCTTTTTCCCCTGAACTTGGTAAATTATATATGTTTGATTGATTAAAGTAAGCTTGTTAACTCCCCCGCCAAAAAAGAATCATAAAATATCTTTTATGGTCTTCAACAAATAACAGGGCCCACATATCTCAGGCAAACATTTCATAAAATTTATACCTCTTTTATTATATTTCTGTTTGCCATATATTTATTTTATTGTAATTGTTTGTTTATAATAATCTTATAAGCTATTTGATAATTGACCAAACACATCATTTTTCTTTTAATTTAGAAAGACTTCTGAACTAGACATAGAGGCTGCCAGCCCAAGTCGCATGTAAATCTTTAGAGAATTTATAATTCAGAATGTATAATAGGAGCCCAATTCATGAATTAGCTAAAATAGTAGTGTAGTGACCCACCAAAGAGAACATCACGAAGGTGACACATATATACAGGCTGCCCTCAGTTCTTTGTGAATATATCATCTTTTTTGAAGGTTATCTTGCAAGCTTCCAGATCCCAATGAGTAAGCTCCCCAGGGGGAGGTTGTTGGCAATCCTTACTGGGTTGAGGGAGTAGGACAAGAGAATATGAAATGTAATGCTGTACAAAGTTGCGGGACAGAGAACAAAGATTGTTTCAGGCCTCCAGCTTCCACCACAGGCAAAAAGGACACCAGCCATGAGTGGAAGAACAAGCTATTGAGTATATCTACTCTCTTCTCTCCATCTTCACAGATGGAAAATTTTCTCCTAAAGTTTTTTGCTTCCTTTATGCTGATCTTTTATTATGCAACAGTAGGAATTTTGGATTAAATGGCATTTATTTAAAGAATTTATTTGAGGGGCGGCTAGGTGGTTCAGTGAATAGAACACTTCTGGAGTTAGGAGGACCTGAGTTCAAATCTGGCCTCAGACACTTCACACTTACTAGCCCTATGACCTCGGGCAAGTCACTTAACCCCATCTGCCCTGCCCTCCCCCCTCCAAAAAAAAAAAAAAGAAAGCAAAAAAAAATTTATTTGATCTGTAGCATTTTACTGAGTATGACTGTAAATGCTGTTGGCCAATGTTGAGACAAAGGGGAAGTTCTAAAGGTGGGATTTTTTTCCATATTTCATGAAATCTACAAACTAGGACCCCCACATCTTGGTCTGGTGATCAAGAACACCACCCAGAGGAATATTTGAAAGAGTCATATATTGTTTATATGTTTCATAACTACTCCTAAAGACAGAATCAAACAGAACCTGGGACTTCCTTTAATTAGGCATTTAGTATGTTGGAAGCATTCTGCAAAGCACTGGAAATGCAAAGAAAGGTAACAGTCTCCATTCTCAGGGAGCTCACATTCTAAGGTGGGGAGGAGCATGTAAACAATTATGTGCAGACAAGATATGGACAAGATAAATTGGAAGTGATTTCAGACGGAGAGAGCTAGCCAGGATGACGTCAAAATAGGGGTGGTATGGATTAAGGAAAAGCCTCCAGCCCAAGGTGGGATTTGAGCTGTCTTCTTTTTTTTTTAATTCAATTTTATTTTATTTTCATTTTTGAAATTCTCTCTCACTCTTTCCCTCACCCAGTGACTGAGAAAGCAAAAAACAAGCCAAAAAAACCCCCCATTACAAATATGTAATAAATAAGCAAAATAAATACCTGAATCAGCTATGCCTAAAAAACAATATACTTCAATCTGCACTGAGTCCATTACTTCCCTATTTGGAGGTGAATGTTTCATGTTTTATCATGAGGCCTCTGGAATTGTGGTTGATCATTGTGTTGATCAGAGTTTTTAAGTTTTTCAAAGTTGTTTGCTTTACAATATTATAGTTATTGTATAAATTGCTTTCTTGGTTCTGCTCACTTCAGTTTGCATCAGTTCAAACAAGTTTTACAGGTTTCTCAGAAGCCATCCCCTTCATCATTTCTTGTAGCACAATAATATTCTAGCACATTCATGTAACCATAACTTGTTCATCTACCTCCCCCCCCCCCCATTGATAGGTGAATTCTCAGTTTTCAATTGTTGGCCACCAAAGAAAGAGCTACTATAAATATCTTTGTGCCTATGAGTTCTTTTCCTCTTTCTTTGATCTTTTTGGGGTATAGACCTAGTAGCATTATCACTGGGCCAAAGAATATATACAGATTAACAGACTTTTGGGTGTTGTTCCAAATTTCTTTCCAGAATGACTAGATCTGTTCATAGTTCCACCAATAGGACATTAATATATGTTTCCCTCCAGTGCTTCTACTATCTGTTTTTTTTTTCTTTTTTGGTCAACTTTACCAATTCAATGGGCATGAGACAGCAAAAAATTTCTGTGATGTTTTTGGAAAGTCGTAGCAAACTGAACACAGGAATATTTAAAGTATGTTTAAAATTTACAAACCTTTATGTTCTTCTCTCTTAGTAAACACAATCTTTCTACAAGTCCGAAATCCTGGGATTTGTTCCCATCGCCTAGAATAAGAAACATTTCAACCCAAACAGGAATTCCCAACAAGACTCAGAGAAAGCTATGCCAGGACAACAGAAGCCTCTGCTTTGGTCTCTGACCTGCATTACCTGGCTCCTGATTCTCCCAGTGGTGGGTGAGTCTCTTCAGACCCAGGGCCTGTCTTGGAAAAATAGGCTGGAATTTGTGCCTGATGAGTTATTTCTCTGTTACCAAGGAGGGAGGCCAGCAGGGGATAGATGAGTAGGCCAGGCTCTCTCTTCTTGGTGGAAGACAGATAACACAGAATGAAAACTCCCCTGCTTTTCATAAATTCTTAAATGAGTTCAGATAGTGCCTTAGGGCTACTTAAGCTTATCTTTATGAAACTTACCCCTAGAGGGTGTAACTGTGTGTTACCATAACTATGAAACTTACCTATAGCCTTAAGATGATGATGATAGAGAGCTAGTTTAGGAGTGAAACCTCATTGTTCGAAATCTTAATCCAGCTCAGGCCAGGGGACTGGCATGTCAAAACTTGACAGTGAAGTGCCATGAATAACTCAGTTCTAGTCAGGAGTGATGTTTATTGTAAAAGCATGTGTAAATGCCGAGGTCCAGGGATGGTGTTGGGCAAGACTGATGGGAGCTATCTACGAAGAGCCTTTCATGTCTACAGAGGTACAGAATCACTCCATTGAGGTTACCGGATAGTAGGTCCCTTCTGGCAGTCAGGTAGATTCCCCTGACCTGCTAGGGTATTATCTTCAGTGACCAACCTATCTGGTCTACTCTGGCTAAGGCTAGCTAACCAGTGGATAAAACCATGAATTATCATACAATTTTTGGAAAGGTATAGCTGTGTGTAAGGGGAGGCATTGGATTTTATCTGGGGTACACACATAGTGTGAGTTCAGATAATGTCTTAGGGCTACCTAAGCTTATCTTTATGAAACTTACCCATAGAGGGGATAACTATGTGTTACTATGACTATGAAACTTACATGCGTCTTTATATTAAAGGAACTATTTTGCTAAAAGTGGGGGATACATGTTTTGCCATTATATTCACACATAATATGGGGGTTTTAGGAATTTCCTCATACCCAATTAAGTTTTTTTGTGAGAGGGGGTTATAGTTTCATAGGCAGCATGAATGCATTTAGAGATCTACCAGGAAAGGTTTCATCATGCATGAGGAAATTCCAATCCATCAATTGACCATCCCCTACTTGTGGGGGAAATATGAAGGAGATGATTTTCTGACCTATAAAGACAGAAAAGGAAATGGACCAGAGAAGAATATTCCCATCACACCCACCTACAATCACACCTTTCCTTTTGTGCAATGCTCTCCTCATTGGGCAATGCCTGGCCTTTCATAAGAGCTCTACTGGGATGCTAGTGAGAACTCTGGTGACTAACTCCACATATTTCTTTTTTTTTTATTAAACAAATGCTTTATTAACTTCTGTTTTACATCATTCATTTCTGCCAGATTTTGAGTTACAATTATTTCCCCCCCCCTGTTTTCCCCTACCCACCCTCCCAGAATAGCAGTCCCACAAGATATTGCTTCCTCCAATCTGCTCTCTCCCCTATCTTCTCCCATACCCCCTTCGACTTTTCAATTAGAGGAAGGTGAATCTTTGTGTCCCAATGCCTGCACATCTTATCTTCCAATTACAAGCAAAAGAGTATTAATAATAGTATTTATATATATTTGAAACATTTAGTCTTAAAACCTCGAATTTCAGATCCATTTCCTTCCTCTCTTGTCACCCATTCCCTCTGGGAAGAAAAGTAATACAGTATATGTTGTACGTGTCTAGCTATGCAAAACATTACCATAGTAGATATATTGTACAAGGCTGCTTATAATTCCTTCCCACTCATCCCACCCCCGACTTGGTCCATTCCCTACTTGATCCTGTCCCTCTTCTATAGTGGGTACTTCCAACCTCCCCTCCCCCCAAAGATGCCCTCCCATCCATCGTCCCTCCTCTCATCCTCCTTCCCCCTATTCTGATGCAGGTTGAGATATCCCATTTAGTATGTATGTCATTCTCTCCCAGAACCAAATTCAATGAGAATGTGGTTTTGCCTTTTTGCCTTCCTATTCTTCCCCTCCCTATTCTTCCCCTCCCTTGCAACCACTTCCCCTTGCTTCTTCTATATGAGATAATTTACCCTACCCTGTCTCTCCCCATCTCCTCTTGCCACTTTCCTCTCTCACCTCATAATTTCACCCCTTAAGTATCATACCTTCCCAATAAATTCAACCTGTGCCCTCTATCCATGTATAACTGTAAACATATATACACACATTCACATATGTATTCATATGACCATATACCCTTCTTCCATTATTTTCATACTGAGAAAGATTTCATCAGTCACTGTTATTGTTTTTTCCATATAGGAATGTAAATAGTTCAACTTTGATAAGTTCCTTTTGATTTCTTTTCCCTGATTACCTTCTCAGGCATCTCTTGCTTCTTGTGTCTGGATGTCAAATTTTCTATTCAACTCTGGTTTTTTCCTCAAGAATGCTTGAAAGTCCTCTATTGCACTGAATGACCATATTTTCCCCTGAAACAATATACTCAGTTTTGCTGGGTAGGTGTCCCTTGGGTTCAGTCCCAGCTCTTTTGCCCTCTGGAATATCATATTCCATGCCCTTTGATCCCTCAGTGTATAAGCTGCCAGGTCCTGGGCTATTCTGATTGTGTTTCCACAATATTGAAATTGTTTCTTCCTGGCTGCTTGTAGTATTTTCTCCTTGATCTGGGGATTCTGGAACCTGGCTATAATATTCCTGGGAGTTTTCTTTTTGGGATCTTTTCAGGAGGTGATCTGTGGATTCTTTCAACCTCTATTTTGCCCTCTGGGTCTAAAACATCAGGGCAATTTTCCTTGAGAATTTCTTGAAGGGTGATTTCTAGGTTCTTTCTTTGATCATGGCTTTCAGGTAGTCCAATAATTTTTAAATTATCTCTCCTGGATCTATTTTCCAGGTCAGTGGTTTTTCCCATGAGATATTTCACATTGCCTTCCATTCTTTCATTTGTTTGGATCTGTTTAACAGTATCTTGATTTCTCATAAAGTCATTAGCTTCCATTTGCTCCAGTCTAACTCTGAAGGAATGAATCTCCTCAGTGAACTTTTGAGATTCTTTTTCCATCTGGCAAATTCGACTTTTTAAGGCATTCTTCTCCTCATTGCCCTTTTGGGCCTCCTTTGCCATTTGGTGTCTATTTTTTAAGGTGTTATTTTCCTCAGTCAGGCTGTTAACCCTCATTTCATACTTTTCCTGCATCCTTCTCATTTCTCTTCCCAATTTTTCCTCCACTTCTCTTATTTGATTTTTAAAGTCCTTCTTAAGGTCCTCTATGGCCTGCAACCCGCTCAAGTTTTCCCCTGGGGCTTTTGGAGCAGGACTTCTGACCTCACAGTCCCCTTCCCTCTCTAATCTTGGATCCTCTTTGCCCCCAAAGTAGGAGTCTAAGGTTGCATTTTTCTGTTTAATTTGTTTCCTTTGCCTTGGCATGCTGCCACTTAATTACTTGACTTTTGGGCTTGTTGCCACAGTATGGCCTGGCGCCAGACAGGAACTTTCGCCCCGAACGTGTGGGGGGGGGGCCAACTTCCATTTCTGGCAAGCTGGAAACCCACCCACAACCTCCACCCCAGATCACAATCCAGATCCAGGGAGGTTAAAGCAAGAGCGATTACCCCCCAAGATTGATCGCTGGATCTCCCTACAGTTTGCAGGCCAGGAGCTGGAGCTGCCTCTGAAAACTGCAAAATGACGTGTTTCCTCAGCGGCTTCTAGCCCCCAGGGGAGGAAGCTGACGCGTTCCCCAAATACTGGTCCCAAAGTCCATAGGGCACTAACCTCTCACTTTGTCCTAGGCATGTCTATGTTGATAATTCTGGAGTTGCCACAGCTGCTAGTGTTCTGGGGTCCCTCCAGCCGGCTGCTGGCCCTGCCGCCCTGGGGCTAACTCAGTGCTCCCCGCACACTGCACTGCCAGCACTGCACTGGTCCTTCCTGCAGGGCTGCTGGGCTGTCCTCAGTGGGAGGTTAGCTTCTCTGTGTCGTTCTGTGGGTGCTGGGGCTCCAGGAGTTGTTCAGAGTCCCCTTTTACATAGTTTGGAGGTGATCTGGGGGAAGAGTGGCTTGGGCGCGCTGTTTCTACTCCGCCATCTCCACATATTTCTTTTTTTTTGTTGTTTTTTGTTTTTTGAGGGCAATTGGGGTTAAGTAACTTGCCCAAGGTTACATGGCTAGGTTTTTGTTTGTACATGTCAAGTGTCTGAGGCTGGATCCGAACTCAGGTCCTTCTGACTCCAGGGCTGACGCTCTACTCACTGCGCCACCTAGCCACCCCTCCACATATTTCTTAAAGATTGAAAAAATTTTATAGTTCATCTAGTCCAAACCACTCATCTTCCACATAAGGAAACTGAGGTCCAGAAAGAAAAACCCTGGACTCCAAAACTAAAACGCAGTAGATCCTGTCTTGATAATGGCAATAATCTATATTATTAGTTAAGGAATTTTCAGAATCCAAATCTATTTTCAACCCTTTCCAGTCTTTAGATCTGAAGCAGGCTGAGCCCTAAAAGTTCATAAAAGTAATTTTTATAATATCTATAGCTTTAGCTGATGCAAAAAAGTAATTATGATCTCAGACAAAATTATGGCTAAGATAGATTTGATTAAAAGAGATGAAACAGGGTAACTTCATTTTGATAAAAGGTATTATAGATAATAAAGCAAAATCAATATTAAACCTATATGCATGAAATACTATAGCATCTATTTTTTTTTTTTTTGCTTTTTGGAGGTCAATTAGGGTTAAGTAACTTGCCCAAGGTCACACGGCTAGGTTTTTGTTTGTGTGTGCATTAAGTGTCTGAGGCCAGATCCGAACTCAGGTCCTTCTGACTCCAGGGCCAGAGCTCTACTCACTGTGCCACCTAGCTGCCCCTAATTTTTTTTAAAAGTTAAATGAATTACAGGTGGAGATAGATAGTAGGGGACTTTAATTTTTTCATCTTAGAACTAGATAAATCTAACCAAAAAAATAAATAAGAAAGAAGTTAAGGAATTGAATAGAATTTTACATAAACTAGATATGATAGATCTCTGGAGAGAACTGAATGGAAATAGAAAGGAGTACACCTTTTTCTCTTACAAAGACTGACCATATATTAGTACATAAAACTTTTTTAGTTCAAAGCAAAAAAGGAGAAATATTAAAAGTATCCTTTTCAGATCATAATGCAATAAAGTTTTATTTAATAAGGGACCAAGGAAACAAAGGTTAAAAACTAATTAGAGATTAAACAACCTAATCTTAAAGAACAAATCATAAAAACAATAATTTCATTAAAGACAATGACAATAATGAGATAACATATCAAAACCTGTGACAGAGCAAAAGCAGTGATTATAAGAAAATTTATATCTCTAAATGCTTACATCAATAAAATAGAAAAAGAGCAGACTAATGGATTGGGTATGCAATTTTTAAAAATAAAAAACAAATTTAAAAGCCCTAATTAAACACTAAATTGGAAATTCTAAAAATTAAAGATGAGATTAATAAAATTGAGAGTAAAAAACCCATTGAATTAATGAATAAAACTAGGAGTTGGTTTTATGAAAAAGCAAATAAAATAGATAAATAATTGTTTGATTTGATTTAAAAGAGAGAAGAAAACCAAATCATTAGTATCAAAAATGAAAAGGGTGAATATACCATTAATGAAGATGATATTAAAACGATTATTAAGTTATTTTGCCCAATTACATGCCAATAAGCTTAATAATTTAAGTGAAATGAAAGAATATTTATAAAAAATATGAGTTGCCTAGATTAGCAGAAGAGGAAATAGAATATCTAAGTAGACCTATTTTAGAAAAAGAAATTGAACAGATCATAAATGAGCTGCCTAAGAGAAAGGCACCAGGACCAGGTGGGTTTACAAGTGAATTCTATCCAACATCTAAAGATCCATTAATTCCAATATTAAATAAGTATTTGGAATAATAGGTAAGGAAGAGATCCTATCAAATTCCTTTTATGAAACAACTATAATACTGATATCTAAACCAGGGGGAGTAAAAACAGAAAAGAAAATCATAGGCCAATTTCTTTAATAAATATGGATGCAAAAATCCTAAATAAAAATACTAGCTAAAATATTATAACAATATATTACAAAGATTATATACTATGATCAAATAGGATTTATACCAGGAATGAAGAGATAGTTTAACATAAAGAAAACTATTAACATAATTGATTACATCAATAATAAAAGTTTTTTAAGTTATAGATTATATCGATAGGTACAGAAAAAGCTTTTGATAAAGTTCCACACTCATTTGTATTAAAAATACTTGAAAACATTGGTATGAATGGATTTTTCCTTAAATTGATAAAAAGTATTTATCTAAAACCGTCATTAAGCATTATTTTTAATGGGAAAAAACTAGAAACCTTCCCAGTAAGGTCAGGTGTGGAATAAGGATGCCAACTGTCACCAATATTATTCAATACAGTATTGAAAATCTTAGCAATAGCAATAAGAGAACAAAAAGAAATAAAGGAAATCAGAATAGGGACTGAAGTAATAAAACTATTTCTTTTTGCAGACAATAAAGTGATTGGGAAATCCCAAAGATTCAAGTGAAAAGTTAGTTGAAATAATTAATAACTTTAGCAAAGTAGTAGGATATAAAGTAAATCCACATAAATCATTAGCATTCCTATATTTCACAAACAAAACTCTTCAAGAGGAGATAGTAAAAAAAATACCCCACTTAAAATAACTTTATATGATTATGATGGAATACTACTGTGCTATAAGAAATGATAAGAAATATGATAAGCTTATAAAAAATGATAAGCTCAATGATTTTAGAAAAACATAAAAAGACTTGCATGAAATAATGTTTAAAATAACATACCTGGGAATACACATCCAAAACAAACCCAGGACTGTAAAAATAAAATCATGAAAAACTTTTTATACAGATTAAATCAGATTTAAATAATTGCAGAAATATTAATTGTTCATGGGTAGAAAGGGCCAATATAATAAAAAATAAAATTTTTACCCAAACTAATTTATATATTCAACATCATCCCAATTAAATTACCAATTTTTTTACGGTATTAGAAAAAATAATAAAATTCACTTGGAAAAGACAAAAAGTCAAGAATTTCAAAGGAAATAATGAAGAAAATGTAAGAAAGATGGTTTAGCAGTACCAGATCTTAAACTATGTTATAAGGCAGTAATTATCAAAACTATGTGGTACTGGCTAAGAAATAAAAGTGTAAGTCAATGGAATAGAATAGACATACAATTTACAGCAGCAAATAAACATAATAACCTTGTATTTGACTAGTGTGAAGACAAGATTTTGGGATTAAAATTCATTATTTGGTAGAAATTGTTGGTAAAATTAGAAAGCAATATGACAGAAATTTATCTTAGACCAATATCTTACATCATTTATCAAGATAAGGTCAAAATGGATACATGACCTACATATAAAGAGATTTTGCAAGAAAATTAGAAGAACATGGAGCATACTACTTATCAGACTTATGAATAGCCAAACATTTCCTGAATAAATAAGAGATAGCAAAATTAGGTATAAATTGGATCATTTCAATTACATTAAAATTAAAAGGGGTTGTACAAATAAAACAAATTTAGCCAAAATCAGAAGGAAATCAGAAAACTGGGGAAAATTTTTATAGACAGTTTATCAGATAAAGGTCTCATATATAAAGAACTTTGTCAAATCTATAAGTATATGAGTCATTCCCCAATTGATAAATGGACAAAGGATATGAACAGGTAGTTTTCCAATGAGGATCAAATCAATTTATAATTATATGAAAAATGCTCTAAATCATTATTCATTAGAAAAATACAAATTATAACAATCTTGAGATATCATTTCACACCTACTTGGCTAAAATGATAGAAAGGGAAAGTAACAAATGTTGAAGTGGATGTGGAAAAATTGGGACACTAATTCATCATTAGGGTACTTGTGAATTGATCCAGCCCTTTTGGAGAGCAATCTGGAATTATGTCCAAAGAGTTATTAAACTGCCCCAGCAATGCCACTACTTTGTCTATTTGCAAAGATGAATAAGGAAAAAGGAAAAGTACCAATATGTTCTAAAAGGTTAATAGCTGTTCTCTTTGTGGTGGCAAAGAACTAGAAATTACAGGGATGCCCATCAATTGGGGAATGAACAAGTTCTGGCATATGATTATGATCGAATACTACTGTGCTATAAGAAATAATGAGCTCAATGATTTAAAAAATAAAAATTAAAAAAAAAAAGCATGGAAAGACTTCCATGAAATGATGATGAGTGAAATGAGCAGAACCAAGAGAAAATTGTATCCAGTAACAGTAATATTGTTTTAAGAATGACTTTGAGAAAATAAGTTAATTTGACTATTATAAATATCCAAAATAACTACACAGGTCATATGAAGACAGTTCCAGAAAAAAAACTGATAAATATAAGTATATATGGAGGAATTTTAGATATATGTATATATATATATATATATATATATATATATATATTTGTTTCTAATGGTAGCCATCTGAGAGTGGGGAGGGGGGAAGGAAGAAAAAAAGGGAAAAATTTACATGATAATTTTGTTGTTTATTTGAAAGGAATAGCAAGTTATGCAGAGTAGGTTTGCAGTTTCTTGTGCAATCATCTTTTTTTATTGAAATGCTTGTTTTACTTCATAATTTTAAAAATGAAAATTATATTAAAAAATATTCTAAGAGGGGGGAAAAAAACCCACACCATGGAGGGAAGAGTCACTTCCTAGTTTTTATGGAAGCTGAATTCTAGCCAAAGAAAACCTAAAAGAATATTTTCATCCTACATACAGGGCAAGAGGCCACCAGGCCTGAAGTGGTGACCCAGTTTGGTCGAGTCCGTGGGAAGCAGGTCGCTGTGAAGGGAATTGACCGTCATGTGGATGTTTTCCTTGGAATACCATTTGCCAAGCCCCCTGTGGGAGCTGGGAGATTCTCTCCCCCGCAGCCTGCTGAGCCTTGGGAGGGTGTAAAAGATGCCACTGTATTCCCCCCAATGTGAGGATAAACACAATAAGGAAGGCAGGACAGCCCTGAGGAGGGCTGAGGCAGCAGATAGGTGTGCAATGGCTGTGAGAAAGATACCAGCCTCCTTAATATACTGGAGTTGCCTGAAGCCAAGCCTTCAGAGCAGAAAGAAGTCAATGTTTGTCAGCTGTAAGCCTTTTTATGGCTCTATGAGCCAAAAAATATTATAGCAGGGCAGGTCAATAACATTAGATATTTAATAGGGACTAACTTTCTTAAATGATGCAAGAATCAGGCAGGAAGCAGGTGTGAAGAAGAAATAAAATTAATTCAACAGAAATGGGTCCCACAAAGGAGTAGAGCTCCGTGGCAATCACTCTCAAAAATTTACTAGTGATTACCAGTGTAACATTGGGCAAATGACTTAACCCCCATGCTTGTTTCCTATTTTGTTAAAAAAGAAAAAAGGAGATTGGACAAATAGTCTCTAAGGCAGAAGTGGGGAGTCTGCAGCCTCGTGGTCACATGTGGCCTTCTAGGTTCTTGGCTTCGGCCTTTTGACTAAATCCAAGTTTTACAGAACAAATAATTTTATTAAGGGGATTTGTTCTGTGAAGTTTGGATTCAGTCAAAGGACTGAACTTGAGGACTCACAGGGCCACATGTGGCCTCGAGGCAACAGGTTCCCCACCTCTGCCTAAGATCTCGACAGCTCTCAGTCCAGTGATCCTGTTATCCAAAGTGCCATAGGTGGTCCCCACAAGTTTCAGAAAATCTCTCTAAAGTCTATTCATGCCTAAACCTGGATCATTGTGATTTTCCTTTTGCTCATGAAGGTGCTTGCAGGAGTTGGAAAGGACAGACCTTATGAAAAACACTTTAGATGGGAAGCAACAACTCTTCCCAATATCTGAAGACTGTCTCTACCTCAACATCTACACCCCAGCCTCCAGACACAAGAACGATAAGTTACCTGTAAGTAATTCTGCTTTTGCTTTGAAACCCCTAGTGACAGATTCCTGGAAGACCTGAGTTCAAATCCAGCCTCAGATACTTACTGTGTGACCCTGGGCAAATCTCTTATTTTATGCCTGCCTTACTTACCTTATCTGCAAAATGAGGATAATTATAGCATCTACCCCCCCAGTATTGTTGTGAGGATCAAATGAGATAATATCTGTAAAGCACTTAGTATAGTGCCTGGAACATAGTAGGCGCTTAATAAATGCTTATTCCCCTCCTCCCACTCCCTTCCCAATTTCCCTGTTACTACACCACCGTCCTCCCATTTACCCAGGCTCATAACCTTGATGCCATCTTTGACTCTTTACTTGTACTTGTACCACCTTGCTGGTGACAGTCCCTCATCTCCTTACTCCCAGACTAACCTTTGGTCTCCTGGCCTCAAGATTCTCCTCACTACAATCGAGCCTCCTAAAACACAAGTCTGATGGTGTCACTTTTCTACTCAGTTACCTCCAGTGTCTCCCTATTACCTCCAGGATCAAATGTAAAATTTTCAATTTGACTGATAAAGCCCTTTACAACCTGGCTCCTTCCTATTCCCCAGTCTTCTTACACTCACTTTAATCTCCTCCAGAGTCCACTGGCACCTATACCAAATTGTCTTCCATTTTTGGAAGAGGGGAGGGGAGGGAGGGAGAAAAATTTGGAACTCAAAATCTTATAAAATGAATGCTAAAAATTGACTTGACATGTAATTGGGAAAAAATAAAATGCCATTTAAACAATAAAAAGCACAAACATAAACAAAAAATAATACCTCCCTCCCAGAATGTGAGGATCAAATGATCCTTTATAAATGCTCATTTTTTTCTGCCCAGAAAGAGGTGGCGGGATGCGGGGTGGGGAGGTGGCCTTTTTGATATTCCTCAAACACAGCACATTGAATCTGAACTCCATACCTTTTCACAGATTGTTCCTCATGCTGGGCATACTCTTCCTCTCAGTCTCAGCCTTCTGTCTTCCCTGATGTCTATAAGAGTTAGTTCATATCCCACTTTCTGCAAGAGATTTTTCCCAGCTCTTCCTCCCCACCCCTAAACACAAAAATTTGCTTGCTCTCTCTCTCTCTCTCTCTGAGGTTTCCTGTCTCTTAGACTTTATATATTTTCTATGTTCAATTTCTTTTTGTTGCATGTTGTCTCCCCAACCAGAATGTGAGTTTCTTAGGGCAAGAACCATGTACTTGTCTTTCTTTGTATCCCTCAATACTTAGCACAATGCCTGACTCTTGGAAAGTACACAGAGGCTTGTTGGTTGACTGAAACTAATCCCCTATCCCTGTCACCAAGGTTGTTGGAAGTCAGAGAGGTCTAGAATTTCCTAGCATTGAAATCAAGGCATGTCCCCAAAGGCAAGACTCCTCTCAGAGTTCAACCCCTTTTGAACTACTCATTCCTAAGGAAGGTTTTTCTCATGCTGGAACATTTCTTCACTTGGAGACTCCTAGACCCTGGTAAAAGTTCTTCCTCATTTTCCCCTATAGTGACTTCTGGTTGTTTTTTTTTTGTTGTTGTTGTTCCTAAAAATATTTTTGGGCAGTGGTGGGACAGACCACAAGGACAGATGACTGGGTGTTACCCTTCCCCTAAGTCTTACCATGCTAATCAAGGCAAAGTCGACCAGGGATGGGGCATACTTATTCCAGAGGTCTCTCAACCCAGACAATAGGAAGGGATACTTCCTTAGAGAGAATACACCCCCCAGTTGCCATGAATTTTCCCAGAGATTGTTTCCAAGATTTTGCTACTATCAGTGTTTCTCTCAGGTGATGGTCTGGATCCATGGAGGGTCATTCGTGATCGGAGCAGCTTCCTCAATTGATGGATCACCTTTATCGGCCTATGAAGATATTGTAGTGGTAATGGTACAATACAGATTGGGATACCAGGGATTCTTGAGGTGAGAAAGTAATGAAAGAGATTTGGAGGCCTTGGGCAAGGCCCTTCACCCAATCTGGGCCTCAATTTCCTCATATGTACAATGAAAGGATTTGGACTAAGTGTTCTCTTGAAGTCCCTTGTAGCTCTAACCTTCTACAGTTCTGTGAACCCCAGTTGGCACTCTGGCAGAATCACAATATCCAAATAGTTCATTTAGTCGATCTCCTCTCTGGATAGAAATCCTTTCAACAACAATCCCAGAAATAGTCACCCAGTGTCTCTTTGAAGATATAGAGCAAGCTGTCTCTCCAAATAACCTTTTCTACTTTTGTATATTAGTAAATTCTTTTAGTGTTAGTAAATTCTTTCTCATGTTGAATTGAAATCTACCTCTCTGCATCATCTTCCTAGGGCTTCCAGCTCTGCCTTTTATGGTCAAAAAGAATTAACCTAACCTCCCACATGGCAGTCTTTCTAACACTTTTATATGATTCACTGTAGCAACAAGCATGTCTCCCAAATCTTTTACACTAAGTTGAACACCCCCATTTCTTTTAATGAATCCCCATATGGCATGGCCTCTGGTCTTCTCACCTTCCTAGTCACTTTCTTTTGGAATATTCCAGTGTGTCAATATCCTTTCTAAAACATGGCACCCAGAATTGAGTACAAGACACCAAATGTGGTCTGATTGTAGACCAAGTACAGTGGGGCTATTGTTCTGGACAGGTAGCCTCTTTTAAGTCCTCCTGAGATAACACTAGATTTTCTTGACTGTCCCTTCACACTGTTGACTCATAATGCAGTCATCAACTCAAGTTAAGCACTTATGGAGTGACATCTACATATCAAGCATTGTGCTAGTGTTAAGGATGCAAAGAAAGGCAAAGAAAGTCAGTTCCAACTCCCTACATAGGAGTGCACAGCCTTCTGGGGAGAAAATCTACAACCATGTACAAACAAGATATAAGAGGAATAGATGGGGGAAGGGGAGTAGTCTCAAGGGAAGGCACAAAGGTAAAAGAGGATTGGGGGAAATTTCTTGCAGAAGGTAGGACTTCAGCTGAGACTTAGAAGGAAACCAAGAGGCAGAGGTGAGGAGCGAGAGAATTCTAAACATGCAGGACAATCAGTGAAAATGTATGGAATCAGGAAGTGGAGTGTTTTGTGAGAAACAATCCACAAGATGCTTTGCATGTGAACTGTTGTCTAGCCATGCCTCCTCAATGCTGTACTTGTACAAAAATTGACTTTTTAAACCCAAGTATAGAATTTTATATTTATCTCTATTCAATGTTATCTTATTAGACTCAGACTACCATTCTAGCCTTTCTAAATCTGTTTAGAACTGGGTTTCATCCCCCAATGTGTTAACTATGCTTCCAAGATGCCTGGCATTTGCAGTTTGACATACATACCCCAATGCTTTCATCTAAAACATTAATAAAGATAAGTCTTCCTAACAGGCAGAACCTAACTGCTGTCTCTGGCTTTCAGCACTGGGGATGAGGTTGTACCTGGTAACTGGGGATTCTTAGACCTGGTGGCTGCTTTACAATGGGTCCAGGGCAACATTGCTCACTTTGGAGGAGACCCCAACTGTGTGACCATCTCTGGACAGTCTTCGGGAGGACTTTGTGCCTCTGCACTCGTGAGTTTGTAGATGATTCCCCACTGGGCCAAATGTAGGATGGTATAGTGGGAAGAGCTTTGGACTGGGAATCAGGAGCCCTGGATTCAAATTATAGCATCACCACTAATTGACTATAAAATGAAGAAGCTGAACTAGGAATTCTAAGCTCCCTTCCTGGCCTAACATTATTTGATTCTAATTCACACAACCAGTCTGATCTCCAATCTTTCTTTGCATGTGAATTCCTTTAAACTAGAACTCTTCCTGAAGAGTATCTGTCTCTTAGATGTTCTCTTTCTTGTGTCTTGCAGGTTCTCTCTCCTATGACCAAAGGTCTATTCTACAGAGCCATCTTGCAGAGCGGGGTGTCCACTTTGTCAGGTTTCCTGACAGATAACCCTCAACTCATTTTTCAAGTAAGTTTTTGGCTTCTTATTCTTTAGTGACTACTATCTAAGAGACTAAAATTCATTTTAAAGAGGTCTCCTTAGGTTCAAAGTTTAGATCCAATTCTACATGTTTGAGAGATTCCCCTTTTGGGGGTTTTCTTGGCAAAGATACTGAAGTAGTTTGTCATTCCCTTCTCCAGATCATTTTACAGATGGGGAAACTAAGGCAAACAGGGTGAAGTGATTTGCCCAATGTCTCTATATTGAGTCAATGATGAGTTCATTGCCCAGGGTCACAAAGATAGTGTCTGAGACCAGATTTCAACTCAGGTCTTCCTGACTCCAGGCCAAGCCCTCTATCTACTGTACTACCTAGCTGCCAAGACTGGCAAGATAGGAGTGAATTTACAATCAGAGATGGGGATTTCAGAGTCCAACATCACAAGAGTTATCACAATTATGGATGGGAGGAAGGGGAAAGAGTTTGAAAGTTATAGGATGGGGAAAGTACAAGTTGATCAGGGTCTCCCCCCACCCCACCCCCGCCACCACTCTCCATGGTCCTACAAAGAAAAGAGAGAGTGAGAGAGCTTACTATGTGACAGATGCTTTCCAAATATCTCATTTTGGTCCTCATATCAACCTTGGGAAGTAGGTACTATTATTGTCCCCATTTCACAGGTGAGGAAACTGAGACAAACATAAGTTAAGTGACTTGCCAAGAGTCACACAGCTAGTAATTTTCTAAGGATGGATTTGAACTCAGATCTTCCTGAGCCCAGTGCCCATTCTTTATTCTCTGCAACACCTAGAAAGAGAATAGATATCATCATGAAGGTGGTATCTTAACATGTATATGAATTGGATTTAAATGAGGCAGAGCTATGCAAAGTCATCAGCCTTACTCTCTCAACCAGAATCTTCGAAGTCCAGTGGCAAAACAAAGTTAAAATGACTGGTGAAGTCCCTGATAGAGAATGATAGACTCCAGGTGCAGAGTAAGATATATACATTTTTGGACATGGCCAACACAAGAATTTATTTTGCTCAACTGTGCACCTTTGTTACAAGGGTTCAGCTTTCCTCCCCCTCAGTACTGAGGGAAGAGAAGAAGAGGGGCAAGAAAATAGATTATTGTTAACAGAAAAAATTAAATAAAATTTAACTTAAAAAATAAGGAAATAAAAAGGGAGCAGTTAGATCAGGAGACCTCTAAGGCCCTCTCTTGGCCTAAACCAGTGATCCTATAATCCTTAGAAAGCTTGACCCAAGAGTTAACATTCCCAAAAAATTTGGCCCCCAAATTTCAAAGATTTGTTTAATTGTGTGATGATCTTTTTAAAAGTATTTTTAATAGCATTTTATTTTTATTTTATTTTATTTTATTTTTATTTTTAATAGTATTTTATTTTTTCCAATTCATGTAAAGAGTTTTCAACATTCATCTTTGTACAATTCTGAGCTCCAAATTTTTCTCCTTCCTTCCCATCTCCGCAAGACAGCGAGCAATCTGAGCTAGACCATACATGTACAATCATGTTAAACATATTTCCTCCTTAGTCATGTTGTGAAAGAAGAAACAGAGCAAAACAGGAAAACCATGAGAAAGGAAAAAACACAAAAACCAAAAAAAGTGAAAATAAGATGCTTCAATCTACATTCAGCCTCAATAGTTCTCCTAGAAATGGTCGGCATGTTCCGTCATGGGTACATTGTCTCAGATCATTGCACTGCTAAGAGTCCATCATATTTGATAATCATACAGTGTTGCTATTACTGTGTACAATGTTCTCCTGGTTCCACTCAACTATGTGGTGATCTTTAGAAAGCTTGAACCAATGGCTAATGACCTGGAAAAAACTTGATCTAGCCTTTGAGATAAGGGGTGGGGGGTGGAAAATGGAGGATGGGGTGAGAGAACTTGCCCTACCTCCTGAATCTTTTCATTGGAAAACAGAAATCTCCTCAGTCCTTTCTTTTGATGCTTAGAAATGTCTGTTCCTTTGAAACCACCAGGAGACTGCTCACTTGTATGGCTGTGAAGGGTCCAGCTCGGCTGTTTTGATTCAGTGCTTACGGAATAAAGAGAACATGATATTCCGTGGGAAATTCTTATCTGTAAGTTTGCTTCTTTTGGAAATGGGTTGTTCTGGAAAAACTGATAGATTGCACTAGATTGAATTCAGAGATGCCTTTTCTCCTGCCAGAAAGATCAAGACCTGTCCTTTCCTTCCTATTGTCTCTAAAAATTGAGAGATTTTTTCCCTGATTCCATCCAGGACTTGGGTCCACAGAGATCACTGGGTTCCAGACTAATCATAAGAGATGACTCTGGAACAAATTAGCCCCTTGACAGGAAGGTGTACATTAGAGTTCAGGTTGCTAGAACTACAGCCCTCTGATCCTGAGCTATCTTCCCTGGCAAACTCTGGGTTTGGCCAAAAAAGATTGTGGGTTCAGAGCACCAACCCAACTTAATATTCACTCTAAACCCTTCTCCAATATTTAATGGTGAATTCCTAAATCAGAGGCAAAGTCCAGCATAGATACTGGGTTAAGTGGAACCTCCCTTTGCCCTCCAACATTTGAGCTTGAAGCAGGAGAGTAAACAGATGCTAAGAATTGAGGAAAAAAATATGAAAGAAGAAACAGAGTTAGAGAAGATAGAATTGTTTTCCTGGAGGAGACACAGAAAAGGGCAGTGTGGAGAAAGCTGGATAAACTTTCTTAGTGAATATGGTCCTCTGTTTGTCTGACACAAGAAATTGGACCCTTAAACTGTGGCAGGCCCTTTTCCAAATAGCTCCCTTCAACTCTTTGGGCAAGAAGAACCAGATGGATATACCAGGCAGAAATATACCCGAGATCAGGACACTATTTTCTATCATCAAAGGGAATCCCAGACAAGGAAGGAACTTCAAAGCACAGGTCATAGAATAGCAAAAATTGAAGGCGTCCTAGAAACAAAAACATTAAATTTGTCCAAGACCTTGAATATAGAATGTCTGGACACAGATCATAGAATGATAAAGCTGGAAGAGGCTTTTGAACATAAAAAATCAGGGCTGGAAGGGACCTGGTCAAACCCAATGTCATTTTATAGATGAAGAAACTTGGGTCAAAAGAAGGGAAATGACTTTTCCAGGGTCAAGTTAAAGGTAGAAGTGAGATGAAAATCTGAATTTCCTGACTCCTGGTCTTATATGGGTAAATCCAAAATGAAAGAATAACCCACAAAAAAGTGTATTCTTCTTCTCTTACAGAAACCATTAATCCCAGTCACTGTGGATGGTGTTTTCTTACCAAAGTCCCCAGAAAAACTCCTCTTAGAGAATGAGTTCCCCAAAATTCCCCATTTGATTGGAATCACCAATCATGAGTTTGGGCACTTGGTATCTTCGGTAAGATTATTTCAGTTCCTTGGCAGGGGAGTGGGGATGGAGCCTGGACCCCTGATTTCATTGGTATCAGGAATTCTCAAATGGGGAAATTTTCTCTACCAAGGCATATTGGCATCCACTTTAAAACTGAAATTTTCTAGGTTATATGGGAAAAGGAAGTTATCTCTCAGGATTTCAATGATGCCTCCATTGTCCATCTATATAAAGGTAAAGGAAAAATAGATTGTCCTCTGGCAACCAAAGGGATTCTCTTTCTCACCCATTGCTGGTAAGATTCTTGACAGAGTCCTCCTTAATAGATTAATCTTTCACCTGGAAGATGGATATCTACCTGAGAGTCAGTGTGGCTTCAGATAGAGCAAAGGAACAGTTGACATGGTATTTGCTGCCTCACAACTCTGGGAGAAATGCCAGGAGCAGTACAGAGGTCTGTATACAACATTCATCAATCTGACCAAAGACTTTGATGCAGTCAGTTGTGAGTGCTTGTGGAAAATTAAGTCAAAATTTGATTGCTTGGGGAAGTTCAGCAGTATTGTATGTCAATTTCATGACAGCATGCTTGCCCAGGTTCTGGATAATGGACAATGCTCTCATGCTTTCCCAGTCACCAATGGAATGAAGTAGGGTTGTGTGCTTGCTGTCATGTTTTTTAGCGTAATGTTTTCAGCCATGTTGTCAGAAACCTTCAACAAGGACTAAAACAGCTTTAAGGTCTGCTACTGCACTGATGGTAAATTATTTAACTTGAAAAAGATACAAGCCAAGACTAAAGTGAAGGGAGAGTTGGTGCATGATTTTTTGTTGGCAAAAGATTATGCACTCAATACAACCTCTGAAACTTAGATGCAACAAAATATGGATCCATTCTCTGCTGCTTGTGCTAATTTTAATAATTAACACCAAGAAAATATACCTTCTCCACCAACCAGCACTACACCATCCATACATGGAAACATTGGTTACAGCAAATGGAGAAATTTTGAATGCTGTGGATAAGTTCACTTACTTTGGCAGTATACTTTCCAGGGATGTACACATAGATGATGAGGTTGATGCACACATTGCCAGAGCTAGCTCAGTGTTTAGGAGGCTCTGAAGGAAAGTGTGGGAGAGAAGAGATATTAAGCTGCCTACCAAATTGAAAGTTTACAGAGCCACCGTGCTGACTTCATTGTTGTATGCCTGTGAAACCTGCAGAGTATACCATCTCCATGCCAGGAAATTGAGTCACTTTCATTTGAATTTGTCTTAGAAAGATTCTGAAGATCACCTAGTAAGTAAGGTACAGGACAATGAGGTTCCTTCTCAAGCTAAACTGTCAAGCATTCAAGCTCTACTACAGAAAGTGCAACTGCAATGAACTGGCCACTAGTTTGAATACCAAATATATCTTTGCCTAAAAGATTATTCTATAATGCAAGGTAAATACTCACATGGTGTTCAGAAGAAGTGATGATATAAGGACACTCTCAAGGTCTCTCTGAGGAACTTTGGAATCGGTTGTGAGATGTTGGCAGAGGACTGGGAGATGTTGGCAAAGGACTGCCCAGCATGGTGTGCCTGCATCAAAGAAGGCACTGTGCAGAGCAAAGCTGAATTTTGCAGCAGCTCAAAAGAAATCAGATATGCACATTTAAAGACACCTCCACTCCAGATGTTGGTGTGGACTATTTGTGCCTGACCTCAGGTACAGCCTTCTCAGCTTACATTCATCTGATCAGTCACAGTTGGACAAAGTGTATCATGACTCCAACATAGCAACATCATTTTGGTCTTTCTGAGAACAAAGGACAACTATCACCAAAACTTAAGAGTCTTAGAAAGTTGCTGAGAGCAGAGTCTCCAGTTCTTCATTTTCAAAATTTTTTTGTTTCTTCTTTAATAGAAATAATGATAACAGTAGCTAATATTTACATAATGCTTTCAAGTTTACATAGACTTTATGAGCACTGTTGAAGCATCAGTAAAGGAATGTAAGGTTGTTCTGTGTCATCAGTTGTTCCCTCGGTTCCAAGATGCTAGGATTCTAGGATTTAGGGCTGGAAGGGACCTGAGAGGTTATCTAGTCTAACTCCCTTTTTTGATGGAAGACAAAACTGAGGCCCAGAGGGCTTGGGACCTGCCCCGGTTACACAGCTAGTAAATAAAAAGCCCAGATTTAAACCAGTTCTTATGCTTGCTAAAACAATGCTTTTTCAGTGATGGCATGTTAATAATTTACCCCCCAAATGGCCAAGTTCAGCCAGGACCTGGGTCTCGCCAGGAGATGGAGACTCATTGTCAAAATTCACAAGGCTCTTCCTTGCTGGCTAAAGTTGAGCTGGAAACACCTTAAGAGAGACAGGCTTGAGAAAGAGCCAATTATTCCATTTTCAGTGTAAGCATTTATGCCTCAGAAATCAACAAATGTTACAAATCTGAAGGCTTGATATATCATTTTGTTGATTGTTTAGACTGAAGAAAGTGATGGAGAAAATGATAACAATGCAGATTGAATTTAAAAGTAATTGACTAAGAGATTGGAAAACATGTCCTGCTTTTGGAGAGCTGGTTATTAAATACTTACCAGAACACTACTACTTCCCACTTACCACTATTGGCCTAGTATCACAGAATCCAAGCTTGATAGCAGTAGAAAGAAACCTTTAAGATCATCTAGTCTACTCAACCCTCCCCTTACCCCATATTCCCTATTTTACCTGGAAACAAACAGTGAGACAGGGAAGTGATTTGCCCATGGATATATAGTGTGGGAATTGTGTGAGCCATATTGACTCCAGTTAGTGATTCAATTCTGGAGTTGGTTCAGTTCCCTTTCTATTCAGTTATGGATCTAGTCCAACTTCTGTCTTGTGAGAAAACTTTATTCAATTGTGGATACTGTGAGAAAACTTTATTGTATTGTTTGAACCCTATCTTGCATGGCTAGGAAGCTGTACCCCCTCTACCTGCTATTTAGAAACCCTTAACTAAGGACCTAGGTTATGCTGACCATAAACCCAGAAAAATCCAAAAATTGATGAAAGGAATTTTCTCACAATTAATCTCAAGCAACCCATATGTCTTATCTGAAAACTGGCTCAGTACTGGTCAGTCAGTTATTTACTTTGATTATTTACAGACACTTAGGGGGAGTGGAACACGTCTTTTTTCTGATTTCAGAGAATTGCACCTCTTCCCTCTCTCCCTCTCAACTTGGAAAGTCCTTAATCTCTCCTTCAATTAGAAATCAGATGACCTAATTTTGTACCTGGGTTAATTCTTTTTTTTATTTTTTTTTGGTCTTTATTAATTTGTTTGTAATTGTTTTCTTTTAATTAACTGATCTTATTTGATTAATTGTTTTTAATGTATAAAAAATATCTGCCTCCCCTTGTATTCAGGGACCAATTGAGGAGATCTGGTTCCAATTTGTTATGCAATTGGCATGCATTATTCAATAAATAGATACGCTCAGAAAAGCTCAAACCTATTTCCTCAGTCATTTCAGCTTTAACCCACTACAATTTTTGGCAAGCTGTTACAGGTCAAATCAAGACTCCAACTCTGCCAACCTTTCAGAAAAACTCTGTAGAATTCTCTGGTTAATTTTTCACCGAGGGAATTTTTCATGAAAGACAACTCTGAGGGTTGGGGTCCTAATCGTGATCCCTATGATAAAGTAAGGATTAAGTTTAAATTTTAGATCAAGTTTTCCCAAGACTTGGAGAAAGTTAGGTTAATGACTTAATTTAGATTAAGCCTAAATTTCCCCAGGAGGGGAGGGGGGAGGATTATGTTCCCTTCCCCCTCTGAAGATTTTTGATAGCTTGGAACCAGGGGATGCTCCTAATAGTTATGGGGTTAAACAGTGAGAATTTGAATTGTGTGACATCTGGCACAATTCTGCAAGGGATTCAGCTGAGAATTCATGTTTGGCCCTACTTCAGCTCTTTTCATTATTACAAACTGAAAAAGATTAAAGTTAGCAAGTATGTGTTTGTCTTGTGTTTGTGTTTAGTGTTGTATGTAGATTTTGCTACATTGAAAGATTTCTGAGGGGAAAATGTAGACAGAAAAACTGCTAAAAAAAACTGCAACAAAAGAATTTAGAATGCTGGGGAATATTTTTTAAAATATTTTATTTTTTCCCTATTATGTATAAAAATAATTTTTAATCTTTGTTTTTTCTTATTTTTAGTTCTCTCCCTCCTTCCCTTCCTCTCCCTCAACATTGAGCAATTTGATATAGATTATACATATGCATTCATGCAAAACATATTTCCATACTAGTCATTTTGTGAAAGAAAACAGACCAAAACAAACAAGAAAAATAAAGTAAAAAGAAAGTATGCTTTGATCTGCATTCAGATTCCATCAGTTCCTTCTCTGGAGGTTGATAGCATTTTTCATCATAGGTCCTTCAGAATTGTCTTGGATCTTTGTACTGATCAAATAGCTAAGTCATTCACAGCTGATCATTGTAAAATATTGTTGCTACTCTGTACAATGTTCCCCTGATTCTGATCACTTCACTTTGATCAGTTCATGTAAATTTTTCCAGGTTTTTTCTGAAGCCATCTTGCTAAACATTTCTTATAGCACAATTATATTCCATCACAATCATATACCACAACTTGTTCATCTATTCCTTAGTTGATGGGCATCCCCTCAATTTCCAATTCTTTGCCACCACAAAAAGAACTACTATAAATATTTTATGCATATAGGTCCTTTTCCTTTTAAAAAAAAATCTATTGAGACATAGACCTATTAGACCTATTGCTGGAATAAAGGGTATGCATAATTTTATAGCCCTTTGGACATAGTCCAAAATTGTACTCCAGAATGATTGAATCAGTTCCCAGCTCCACCAATAGTACATTAGGGTCCCAGTTTTCCCACATCCCCACTACCATTTGTCATTTTCCTTTTCTGTCATATGAGCCAATCTGATAAATGTGAGGTGGTACTTCAGAATTGCTTTAATTTTCATTCCTCTAATCAATTGTGATCTAGTAGTGATGACTAGCTATAGCTTTGATTTCTTTATCTGAAAACTTTCTGATCATATCCTTTGATCATTTCTCAATTGGATAATAGCTCTTATTTTTATAAATTTAACTCAGTCTTCTACACATTTGAGAGATAAGGTCTTTATTAGAGAAACCTGCTGTAAAAAAATTTTTCACAGTGCTGGGGAAGATTAACAAAGTTTCATACTTGAAGCAGTTCTCCTAGATGCTAAACTCTCTGTCCCAGTAAGCAGGACTAACTCCTACTTTAGACTTTCCAAGGGGGATTAGGTTTAAAAGAAAGAAAAAACTCATAAAATACTTTTTCTCTGTCATTTCAGCTGTGGCCATGTTGGTATTAGAGGGAGAGTCAGTTAATCAAAGAAAGGAATTTTTTTTCTGGTTTGCAGAACTGCTAAAAAAAATCTTAGTAAATTTTGGAGATTTGGAGATTAAGGAATTTGGAGATAAATTATTTTAAGATTATAGGAGAATTCCTGGGACTTTGGGTAATTCCAAGAACTCACCACCTTTTCTTTGTCCTATTCAATAAGAAACTTAACATATGATATAATATGTTAGTGAGTTTTTGTGAAGAATTTGTTTTAATGAAAAATAAGAATTAAATTTTGTAAAATTTTAGGTGTAAGTAACACTTAAATAACTTCTTCTCTAAAGATTGGTAGGCTTATTGTTTTACAGAAATTAAGGTAGCTAGTTTGAAATTTATCTCAGAGTGAAGGGGAGGAAAGAGTCTGCACTTTGCAGTTTAAATTTACCTGGTACTTAAACCTTTCTTGACCATGAAAAGAGAAGAGCTTGTCTAAACCAGGGAGCAACTTAAAAATGAGTCAAATTTAATTAAGGAATGGAAAGAGTGATTTAAACCAAAGAAGGGTCTGTGAGGAGGGACCATTAGCCCACCCCCTCCACCACCTGGACCCAGACTATCTTGTAGATAATAGGGATAGATATTCACAATGATGGGAAGGGGGAGGTGACTCAGAATGTCTTTTGGGAAGGCTGAAGACATATATATATATATATATATATATATACACACACACACACACACACACACACACACACACACACACACACACACACACACACACACATACATATACATCAGAATTAATGGTTTAGGTAAATTAGCAGCAAGGTCACCAAAGAAAATTAGAAAGAAACCATGAATTTGTAAGCTCTTAACTCTGGGTTCTGTGGTGAGTGAAAGATAAAATTATGGAGGAAACAGGTTTGAGGTTCCAAGCATATCAATTTATTGAGTAATGCATGCCAATTGCACAACAAATTAGGACCAGATCTCCTCAATTTTGGCACTGGACTCAGGAAAAGAGGGAGAGGCAGATTTTTTATGCGTTAAAAGCAATTAATCAAAAAAGACCAGTTAGTTAAAAGAAAATTAACCAGAATAGAAAATTAGGTGATCTGATTTCTAACTAAAGGAAAGATTAAGGATTTTCTAAGTTGGGAGGGGAAAAGGGAACAGATGCAATTCCCTGAAATCAGAAAAAGAGGTGTTCCTACTCTCCCCAAGTATCTGTAAACAATCAGAGGAACATGGAAACATTAACTGATTGACCAGTAGGGAGCTAGTTTTCAGACAAGTCATATAGGTTGCCTGAGATAGATAATTGTGAGAAAACTCCTGGTATCAATATTTGGATCCTTGTAGGTTTCTGGTCAGCATAACCTAGGTCCTTGATTAGGGGTCTCTAAGCAGTAGGTAGGTAGTCCAACTTCTCAGCCATACGGAGCTAAATTCAAACAATGCAACAAAATTTTCTCACAAGCCAGAAATTGGACTAGCTCCGTAATTGAATAAAAAGAGAACTGAGCTAGTTCCAGGATTAAGTCACAAGATAGAGTCTATGTGGTCCACTCCATTCCCACAAGAGTAAGATAGTGGCAGAGCTGATACTCAGGTACAGGTCTCTTTTGACTACCAGTTCAGTCCATGCTTTTTGCTTCACACCAGGGACACAAAGAGGGTCTCATTTCCTATATTTGGGAATAACTTAAAGTTAAGCAAACTGGACTCCCATCCAAGCTCTGCAACTTGATAACTGAATCAACTCAGGCATATAGTAGGTACTAAAAAAAAACCAGCTGCTTGTTGGTGATAGTGATGATAACCCCATTTTCTGGCATACTGATGTCCAATTCCTCAACCATTTTTTAAAAAATTAAATTATAAGTTTCTTCCCCAGTATTTTAGGATCTTGGATTTACCACACAGTAGTCTATTGAAATTTATTTAGTTCCCATTCTAAGTTATCTAACTTACTTCATTGATCTATTTTTCTTTTTTTTAATCCAGTACAAGATAGTTTGATAATTACTGATTTGTAGTATAATTTGAGATCTGACAGTGTGAGTCCCCTTTCCTCCTTTAAAAAAAATTTTCCCTTAATGTTCTTGCCCTCTTTTATATAAATTAATATAAATTTTATTATTTTATTCCATTCAATGAGACATCCTACTGGTTTTTTTTAGATTATTATTAAATTTATAAAATAATTTGGGTGGCATTGCCAAGGCAAGGCAAAGCAACAAGCATTTATATATTTGTATTTATACATTTACAATGTGCCAGGCTCTCTGCTAAGAGCTGGATATATAAATAGAAGCAAAAAGAAAGACAATCTCTGCTCTCAAGGAGCTTCCATTTTAATGGAGGAAAATAACATATAAAAAGAATCTGAGAAGGGTTAGGGCAGGAGAAACATCCATGCTGGAAAATAATGAAAACAGAAGTCTAGGGTCACCTAAAGACCACAATGAGGAAAGGTGGACTTGAGTGGAGTGTATGGTTAGAACTACCACATTAAGAGGGGAAAAAATTTCCATGCTTATACTTCTGTTAATGCCTTCCCTAAAGAGGTTGGTAAGTCTGTTCTGGACCTGGAATTGATTGCGTAACATGGGAGACCCTGGTAATGGATCACCCAGCATGTTGTACCTGAAAAGAAGGTGCTGTGCTCTTCGAACAAAGCAGAACTGAAATAGCTCAAAAGAAACTTAAGATGTACGAATTTAGAGAACCCACCCCAAATATTTACATGGACAATTTGTGCCCAATCTGTGGTAAAGCATTCCAAACACATACTGGTCTGATCAGCCATGGTCAAACACCCTGCAACTTGACTAACAGTGAATATCATTTTGGTCCTCTTTGAGAACAAAGGACAGCTAAACAAGTCTATTCTGGATCTGAATGGACTCCTGGGACTTGAAGTTTGGGCTTTTGTTTTCCTTAAAGGAAAAAAAAGTACATCTCCTATTTACCTCTTCATTTCTCTCCATACAGCTGAGTCAAGGTTTTCTGTATACTTCTCATGACTCAGTAAACTTTTATAAGTTTAGCTGTTATTCCATCAGCCATAAAGGCATTCCATGTTGATTCTCATTGTCAATAGTATCTTTAAGCATGACTTAATCAGTAGCAGCAAACATTTCTGTAGTGCTATTATATTAGGTTTGCAAAGGGCTTTACTTAATGTTAACTCATTTGATTTGATCCTCATAGTCATATTTTATTATTTGTTTTTCTATTCTATTTATCCATTATTTAACCTTTCTAAATACTTTCTAGATTTAGATTCACCCAGAGAGTATCGTATGTGGAGACAAAAGCATGGAACATGATATTAGACCCCAAGTTTGAATTCTCCCTCCACCTCCTATCAGTTGTGTAACCCTGTGAAAAGTCCCTTCATCTCCCCCAGGCTTTACTTTCCCCTTGAGTAAAAGGAGTCCCTCACTCCTTAACTCAAGGGAACTATGAGAACCCTTGGCATCATGGTGGTTGTACAACTAGTACCCATTAATTAATAAAACACATGACATCAAACACCTATTCTGAATGCTACTCTTTGAACCTTAAAATAATTCATTGAGATCATTTGTTTTTATATCTTCATAACTTCCAAATATAACTTTTCTTCTGTAATACTTTTTTTTAAAGTACTTTGCAAGTATTCTTTCTTTTTTTTTCTTTCTTTTTGTTTTTTGGGGGGCAATTGGGGTTAAGCAACTTGCCCAAGGTCACACAGATAGTTTTTGTGTTAAGTGTCTGAGGCCAGATTTGAACTCAGGTCCTCCTGACTCCAGAGCCAATGCTCTATTCACTGCGCCACCTAGCCACCCCTTCTGTAATACTTTTAAATTAGATTGAATTCTATTAATCACAATAGCATTTCCCTCCATGAATATCAAATGAGATAATAATTGTAAAGCTTTCATCACAATACCTTGCACATAGTAGTCACTGTTATAAATGTTAAATATCTTTGCTTTCAAGGAGCTTACATTCTAATGGAGGAAAACAACATATAAAAAGAAAAGCTATGCATATATTGTGCAAGGACAATTTTTCAGGCTGTGCAAGGTGCAATTTCCTTGAACCACAGCTCTAGAACTATAAGGATTTATATAGTCCAACTCCTGTTTTACAAGTGAGGAAATTGAGACCAAAAACATATATTTATTTATTTGTTTGTTTATTTATTTGTGCATTTATTTATTTATTATGCTGAGTCATTTAATGGCATTATGGGTAATGCTAATTTACAATTTTGAGAGAAAATGTTACTCTGTGGATTTATAGATTCTTGACAATAAGCCTTTAGCATCTAGAGGATTGTTACCTACAAGTTAGGAACTATTAGACTAAATTTCCTCTAAGTCCCCTTCTAGCTCTAAAGTCTCTGATGGTTCAAAGGAAGGAATGTTTCATGCAAAACCATACTCTACATACTTCTATTTATCCATTCTTTCTCTGGAGGTAGATAACATCTTCCTTCAAAGATCCTTGGTAACAGATTTAAATGTTTGTAATATTCGATATGACTGAGTCGTTCAAAGTTGTTCTTAAAACCATATTGCTCTTACTGTATACAATATTCTCTTAGCTCTGCTCATTTCACTCTTCATTATTTCATGCAAATTTTTCCATGTTTTTCTATTGACTGGGGCTTCTTAGAGGAAAGGCTGAGAAACTATAATCTTTTGACAAGGGAATTTACTTTCCCCCACCAGGCATGGATACCCCAAAATCTGGATGATGGAATAGATAAAGAATTGGCATTCACCTTGTTGAAGGACAAGAGCGCTTTCCTGGTGAGAAATCACCTGGGTGTTTCCTTTTGCTACCTCAGCCTGATTCCCCCTCACGGTTCCATACCCTATACCCTGATTCATTTATTCCCACCGGGTAGCACCATCGGGCCTTAAGATAGAAGCATCCAGAAGGCCAGAGGGCCACTGGATAAAGAAATGCCTTTGACAGGTAGGTGATCAGAGTTCACAGACCACCCCCTGTGTGAGACTGGGGTGTTTTGGAAAGAGGGCTGAACCAGAAGACCTTGGTTCAAATCTTTCTGCCACCAGCTATCCATATGAACTTGGTCAACTTACTCAAACCTACCATAGCTTCTATTTTGTCATCTGTAAAATGGGGGGAATAATACTTACATTATCTAACCCCTGAACCATTATGAGGATGAGGGGCCTTAGAATATAGAATATCAGAGTGGAAAGAAATCTTAAAGCATTTAGAATATTGTAACAAAGAGTATCAGAGCTGGAATGGGGCATTAGAACACAGGATGTCAGAATTAGAACACATTTTAGAACATTAGAATGTTGAAACAGATCGTGTTGAAGGCAATATGGAACAGTAGAACAAGGGCAGACTGGGTTCCAGTCCTGTCTCTGACACAAACTGACCTGAAGCAAGTCAGGTAACTGCTCAGTGCCCCCAGACAACTCTCTCAAACTATGAATCTCAGAATTTACGGCTTGCATCAGGAGAAGGAGTTTCCCCACTGGAAGGAACCCACACCAATGAAACCACCGGTCCAAATAAAAGCAAAACCAAACAAAATACAAGAGTTGGAAGGGGTCTTAGGACATACACAATAGTAATAGATTAGATCTTAAATTGCCCAGAATGACCCCCTTCCTTGAGAACTAAATGAACTTGAGACCCAGTGAAATAATTTGCCCAAGATCCCATAATAAAAAGGAGGTTTAGAGAGAGGCAAGGAATTTGCCCCAAATCACATAGTTAATATGTCTCAGAATCTGAATGAAAGGATTCCTAACTCTTAAGTCTAACGTTGTGCTTACCCACTCCACCAAGTTAGTGCTACAACCCAAACATAATACCAATAATTGCTGTTGATCAGTCTCCAGTTGTGTCCAACTCTCCCTGACCTTATTTTGGGTTTCCTTGGCAAAGATAATGGAATGGTTTGCCATTTTCTTCTCGAGTTCATTTTACAGAACAGGCTTAAGTGATTTGTCTAGGGCCATACAACCAGTAAGTGTCTGAGGCTGGATTTGAACTCAGGTCTTCTTGCTTCCAGGCCTGGCCCTCTATCTATTAGTGCCACCTAGCTGCCTAGCATTTATACAGTGCTTTAAGATTTGCAAAGTGCTTTATAAATTTCATCTCATTTTATACAACATTAGGAGGTATGTGATATTATTGTTCCCATTTTATAGATGAAGAAATTAAGGCAGACAGGTTAAATATCTTGCCTAGGGCCACATAACTAATAAGTGTCTAAGGCTGAGTTTTAATTCAGATCTTCTTGGCTCCAAGTCCAACACTCTATCCACTAAGCCCCATATATGCCTCAAACAGTTAGATTGTCTCTTCTGATTTCAAGTCCAGTCTTCCTGTCATTTCCCCAAGCTTAGGGACTCTGCCATTGATTCTCATGGAGTCTCCTGATTTTTCTTCTCTGTTTATCCCAGGGTGTCCCTTCTGAGTTGATCCATCTCATCATAGACGAGTACATGGGTAACCAGACAGACCCATACGCCATTCGGGATGCAATTCTGGAATTACTTGGAGACTTCATCTTAGTTTTTCCAAGTATAAAGATGTCACAGAAACAAAGAGGTGAAGTATTCGCCTGAATTTATCTTGCTCTAGGCTTATGGCTTCAAACTTCCCCAAACAAGATTCCAGGGACTCAAGAGTCAAAACAGTCAGATCAGGGTTCAAGGTGTATTTATTCTCAAACTGAGGTGTAAGGAAGACAGCGAGTTCTTTGGAATCATGGAGCAAGCTTGTGAAGGTCTAAGGTTTTACTTGATTTTATTTCTATCAAAGACACCACCATTATTCCAATCTCCTCAATTTGGAATTTTAAGGTCATTCTTGACTTCATTCTCCCTTACCTCACCCAAAACCTCTACACACACAGCTGTCACCCAGATTCTTTCATCTGTAATTGCTGTTGGTTCCAGGACCTCTTCAACAACAGCGCTGTCCTTCACCAGCAGAGGAATCTGGCAAACAACATCAAGACACAGACAAAATACCAGCATCACAGCCATGTCTCCTCAGTCCTTGGCAGCTCTGGGTGGCAGCTCTCAAAAGTCCTAGGCAGCTCCAACTGGCCCTCAGCAATCTTCCACCATGATGCTCCCCAAAGTTCTTCTGCCTCTCTCTCTGCTTGGGCCTTCTCTCTGCTTATGCATCTCTAAATCCAGTACACCAGCTCCTCCCAGTTCAGCCCTCTCTTTTCATGTCAACAAGCCCATCCCACAAGTGGGATTCTCAAGCTCTGGGTTTCAACACTCCACCCAAAAATCAAGCCAATACAGGGGGATCTTTAAATTCCATTACTATTACACTCACCTCCTCATAGAAGCCTCATTTCCTTCAAAACACAGCTTCAACACAACCTTCTACATGAAGCTTTCTTTATCCCATCAACTGCTAGTGCCCCTTCTTCAAAGTACCTTATAGTTAACTCCTTTGTATTTATTTATATTTGTTCTGTTTTTTTTCTGCATGTACTTACCTATATTCTTGCTGTCTTCCTTTAAAATGTGAGCCCCTTTTGGGTAAGGATTATTTTCATTCATTGTATCTGTGTCCCTACCTCTGCTATAGCATAAATTGAATTCAAGTTAGAGGAAAGAACTTGGTTCAATCCTCTTTTTGCTTTTTACTATCTCTGTGACCTTGGGACAATTACTTAAACTCTGTGGGCTGCAGTTACCTCATCTGCAAAATGAAAGAATTGAACTGTGACCTCTCAAAGAAAGGAAGGAAGGAAGGAAGTGGGCAGGGGGAGAGAGACAGAGAGAAAGAACAGACAGAGAGAAATCAGGAAAGAGAGAAAGGAGGAAGAGAAGGAGGGAGGGAGGAAGGAGGGAAGGAAGGAAGGAAGGAAGGAAGGAAGGAAGGAAGGAAGGAAGGAAGGAAGGGAGAGAAAGAGATGGACAGAGATATGGGGAGAGAGAGAGAGAGAGAGAGAGAGAGAGAGAGAGAGAGAAGAGAGAGAAGAGAAGTTGAGGAGAGAGAAAAGAAGGGGAGAGGAGAGGAGAGAAGAGGAGAGGGAGAGAAGGGGAGAGGGAGAGGAGGGAAGGGGAGGGAAGGGAAGGGAGGAAGGGAGGGGAGGGAGAGAAACAGGTCCCTGGCTCTTGGAATCAGGAAACTTTGTCAAGTTCTGATACCACCACTTAATGATCATATGACCTTAAAAGAAACCCCTTATTTCTCTCAGCCTCAGTTTCCTCATCTGTAAAATGATGATAATACTTACATTCCCTACTCCACAAGATTCATAAGAGGAGAACACTTTGTAAACTGTAAGTCACTATAGACCTACTTGTGCTACTTTTGTAAATCGTAATTATCATGTTCCCTTAAAGCCTCTTGATAATGCCTTATCTGGCTGTGGAGAGGACCTTATGCTGTGGCTGCAACAGTGCTGCCCATGCCCAGGCAGGTTTCCAAGCCAGGAAGAATTTGAGTCCAGTTCCAGTGTTAGACTGGCTGTGTTCAGGGCCCAGTGCTGAGTGCAAGATCACTTATCAGCTGGAGGTTGGAAACCAGGAGATGAGCTTATTAGGTCACAGATGGGAGGAAGGAATATCTAAAGCAATTAAATCATGGATCTTTGAAGAAGTCTTTTTATATCTGTTATTAATTATTGTATGTTATTGTAATAAATTCTCCTTAGAGATGTCTAGGTGGCACAATGGGAGAGCTCTGCGCCTGGGCTCAGGAAGACCTAAGTTCAAATCTGGCCTCAGAAACTTACTAGCTCTGTGACCCTGAGCAACTCAGCCTCTGCCTGCCACAGTTTCCTCAACTGTAAAATGGGAATAATAACACTTACTTCCCAGATTTGTTGTAAGGACCAAATGAAATATTTGTAAAGCACTTCACCCGGTGACCAGCAAATAGTAGAAGCTTAAAAATGCTTGTTTTCTTCCTTCTGAAAGCATTAGAATTTCTCTTCAACATGAATAGCAGAAATAGTTAGCTCTGTGTTCTTATTGGAGAGAAGGGTTTTTCACCTAATATTCTGAATGGTAGTTTTGTAGTGCTTTAACAATGGGTGTTCAGGGAGAACTAGCACCTCTGGTATGAGGACTTGAACCTTTTCAGGGCTGCTCATCCACCTTTGCTGTCCACCTGTCACCCAACTCTCACCTGCAACTCCAAGAAGCTGTAGCATGCACAGTGGTCACCCAGGTAAAACCAGCTAGGCAGACAGGCTAAAGTAGATTAAGGGTAACCAGTGGGCTTCAAACCCATTGGTGAGTTAGGGGGATGTCTACCCCAAGCATGTAAAGTCTTCTGCTGACAGAATGGGAAGATGAGAATAATTCATTCCAGTGGCTATGAAGATGGCCAAAACAGATGTTGTGAAGCGCTTACAGTTTGATCAGACGTTGAAGACACCAAGGTCACCCACTGTATCCTGGTCTGTTGCCAGTCATCAGGACGTGTGTCCTGCCAATGGACTTCAATGACACTAGAGGAGAGAGAGAAAGGCTGATGAATTTCCATAGCTCTGCCTCACCTAAATCCAATTCAGCAACAAGTCAAGACATCACCCATGATGCCATTGGTCCTCTTCTCAATGTAGGACATACAACAGAGAGCAACAACAACAAACAAAGTGGGCTCCTCCTGCCCGACATGACTTCTCAGATTCCTAACTCCATAGATTCTTCTTTGCTCTTTTCCATCAGATTCTGGTGCTCCAGTCTACTTTTATGAATTCCAGCATCGGCCAACTGCTTTCAATAAGAGCAAGCCTGCTTATGTAAAATCTGACCATTCAGCTGAACTCACATTTGTTTTTGGAGGCCCATTCATGATAGATGAGCACTCCATGTTGGGTAAGGGAAATATATCAATCAATCTTTACTGAATATTTACTGTGTCTAGAATTATGAGAAATACAAAAACATGGTTTTTGTCTTTAAAGAACTTAGTATAGGGGCAGCTAGGTGGTGCAGTGAATAGAACACTGGCCCTGGAGTCAGGAGGACTTGAGTTCAAATCCGGCCTCAGACACTTAACACAAAAACTAGCCATGTGACCTTGGGCAAGTCAATTAACCCCAATTGCCCCTCCATAAAAAAGCCAAAGAACTTAATATCTTTTGTGGGGAGTTAAAATGTGTGTGTGTGTGTGTGTGTGTGTGTGTGTGTGTGTGTGTGTGTGTGTTGGAGAATGCACAATCTCAGGTCAGATTAAACTGATAATTAAATGTTGGATTTTACAATTAAAACATTCATATAGCAAATGAATAACCAGTAGAAAGAAGTGACACACACATAACATTAGCCACACTATCCCAAATATTGGAGTTCCACTTCATTGCAGCTGTTCTTGAGGACTCAGAGTATAGAGGCACATGCCTGTAATTCCTGCTTCCAGAAAGGCTGAGATTGGTGGATTGCCTGAACTTGGGAGTTCTGAACTGCATTGGGTTAAGCCAGTTGGTTGTCCACAGTAAGTCTAGTACCAATATGATGAACTCTCCTAACAGGGGGACCACTAGGAGGCCTAAGGAGGAGCAAATAAGCCCAAGATGTAAAGGAATAGGTCAAAGTTCCCATGTGGATCAGTAGAGGGATTGGGTACCACTGTACTTCCAATAGACCTAGTCTCAAAATAAAACCATTAAGTTACCTCACTCAAAGAAAAGCTATTAACGTTAGCATCTTGGAGGGGATCAAGAATGGATCTGGGGAGAGAAGAAGACAGGATACATCAGGATCCCTGGATCCCAAGAAGGGATCTTATCTTCAGAGGGGGGAAGGCACATCAAGAAAAAGTCTAAACCTTGAGTGAGATGATCTTGAGGACTCAGCAAGAATAGAAGATAGGTAATCCTTTAAAGATTGATTCCAGACCAGACGTTCAATTTATACCAGGTTCCCATTGCTTCTCCCCATCTCCACACATGTACTCCAAATTAGTCACATATAAAAGAGTCAGTCAGAAATGTGGAGGAAACCAGGTGTTTTATAGAGAAAGTAGAGGCCTCCTGATTGGTTCTATTGCCACATGCAGGTAGTCATCAATTAATAAGGCAGCTGGAAATTTCTAGCAAGGAAGATTCCAGATATGGATGGTGGGAAGAGAAGGAGGTCTAGAGAAGGGGCAGAATGGTGGCACCTTGCTGGAGGAGGAATGGCAAGGACCCTTTAATGCAGAAGCTTCTTGGGGCTAGTTCACTTGATGTTTATCCTAAGTTTCAAATAGCTGGTTCTTTTAAAAAGGAATGATTCCACCTTGTCTTTCTCTTCTTTTGACCCTTCAAGTGGCATCAGGTAACTCTGGGACGTCTTCTGAGGGGTGGGGAAGGGGTGGTCTTTCTCCACCCTGGCATCATGGCAATTTAAGAAATGGGACTCAGGGAGCAGCTAGATGGCACAGTGAATAGAGCACCAGCCCTGGAGTCAGGAGGACCTGAGTTCAAATCTGGCCTCAGACACTTAACACAAAAAAAATTAGCCATGTGACCTTGGGCAAGTCACTTAAACCCAGTTGTCCTCCAAAAAGAAAAAAATAAAATAAATGGGACTCAGGTAGGCAAGCCTGAACCTGGGCCTCTTCTGTCCTGTGCTTCTTTACCTGATCTTAGCTTACCCTTGAGACAGAAACTCCATGTTTGGAGGTCACCTTGTGAGTTGAAGATGTTTATAGATCATGGGTCTTCACTTAGTCTAAGAGGTCTCATGTTTAGATCTAATAATTCTGATTTGCTTCTAAGACCAAAGATCTGGAGCACTGCCTTCTCTACATCTATACTCCAGATTCTATCTACAACTTCTTTTTTTTTTTTTTTTGCTTTTTGGAGGGCAATTGGGGTTAAGTAACTTGCCCAAAGTCACATGGCTAGGTTTTTGTTTGTGTGTCTGAGTGTCTGAGGCCGGATCTGAACTCAGGTCCTTCTGACTCCAGGGCCGGCACTCTACTCACTGCGCCACCTAGCCACCCATATCTACAACTTCTGAACCCACAAACATGGTGACTGGATTTAGTTGTAGGGGAATTCAGAGAACCTAGAAGAAGAGTCAAATTCTTTTTCTCACACTCTGATTTATTCCGCTCCTCCCTAAGGAAGATTTACTTAAGGCTTAGGTTTGGTCCATGTCTAGGGTCTCCCCAAAAAGCAGAGTAGACTGGTACTCCATATACAATATAAATCATGTATGGGACAGGTATTTAATACAAAAGAAAAGTTTAATAGAAAGGGCTTTCATAAGTATACATTAAGAGAAAGTCTTAAAACAGGTTAACTACATATATATATATATATATATATATATATATATATATATATATATATATGAAGTATATATGACACACATATTATATATTCTTATACTCTCCAGAGAGGTTTATATTTAAAGCATCAAGGCATAATGTAATTTATAGAACTGTTGAATAGACATTATTGCATTTCACCTCAACTCTGCCCTGACCAAACAATCCCTCCAGGTTCAGGTCTTCTGACAAACCAGGCTAGACCTTGGAGTTATTCCCCTTAATGGACCTCAGTGGTCCTCTTCTTTGATGGACAACCTCTGCAGGAAATGTAGGGAATACCTCTTCTGCCAGCTGAGGATCTAGTATCTTCAGACCTTTCAAACTCACAAAGTGGCCTCCCACCCCAGAAATGTCCATCTCAGGACTGCTGCTTGGTAACAGGTCATCAGGCAAAGAAACAGAAGGCAGAAGCAGCATCCTGAGGTCCAAGTTCAAGATCACTTAGATGAGGCCCAGATCTAGTAGCCATGTGGGAATAATAGCAATACTTCCAGATCGTCAGAAAAGTCCCCTTCGAGAAGCCCTAGAGTCACATGATGTCTCTGGTAGGTCAAAGGAAGAGAGATGGGAAAAATCAATACTTTCTGAAGGTCTACTGAGTCATTGGCTCTTCCTGTTCAGTGGCAAATAAGAGAATTGCCCCATCATTCAAAAAGCACCCAAATGCTGAGCTAGTGTCATGAATTAAATTTAACAAAAAGGTAAACAAAGGCATACTTCAAGCATGGTAATGGAATGTTAGCAGGGGCACAACCAATCAATAAAATAGATTGATAATTGCCTCCATTAGCCAAAAGACAAAGAATTGGAGACACAAATCCTTTTTTATAAGCATAGAACAAAGAATAGCACAGATTAGGTGAGGAGATCATACCACTGGGTTTAACATTGGCAGCCTCATGGGGGGTGAGGGACCATAACTGCTTACATTCAGGAAAGCAGGAATACACAGGCATGTGGGATCAAGGTCACCCTTCTCTGTCTCTAGGGAATGCTTTGTGAATTTATGAGACCCAACTGCATCCCTAGGCCAGCAATAGTAGACTAGGAGTAGCAGACTCATATGAGTGCCTGGAAATAAGACAAGACCACTTTTAATAGGTAAAAGTGGAGGGGCTGCTAAGACAGAACAAGGTCAGCTAGTTCATTCCTCAAGGATAAGACACAATTGCCATGGAGTTTCTCAAAAACTGAAGTTATATGGCATAACAAGCTTTCCTTGGCACAAAGTGGTTTGTTAATATCAGATGATTGTTGATAGCAATTCCCATAGAATTGGAATGGTTTATGTGAACTTCTAAACTTTAGCTCACAGTTTTTCTTTAATTAAAAGTGATCAAAAGGAAAACAACTTTTGGCATCTGGCTCTTCAGAGAGAAAGATTGAACTTTTGAACTCATGAACTTCTTCACTCAGACATAGAAAGGAGGCTGAGGTTGTTATGTGGGGCTACAGATAAAAATCACTTACAGAGTAAAATCAAATATAAAATACAGGATCACTATTGGATTTCAACCCTAGTATACATGCTTAGCCAGAAGGCTGCAGGACAGCTGTCGGCATGCTCTGTTGGAGAATTTTACAATTCTAAAACTATATCCTACCCTAAATGCCTGAGTATCAGAGTTTTCATGGAAAGATTATTAGGAGTCTGCCCTTAAGTACAATGGTTACAATGAATCTTTTGGTCAGGCTCAGGTATTTCTGAGATATGTAGTGTAACCTGAATGTGAAGTTCTGATAGTTTTTGTTGCATCAAGCTCTTCATGATGCCAATTGGGTTTGACTACATGAAAAATGATTGTGTTTCCAGCTTTTCCAGACTCCACTGAGGAGGAAAAACAGCTAAGCAGAATAATAATGAGATACTGGGCCAATTTCATTCGGAAGGGGTAAGTAAGAAGAAGACAATCTCCCTATATAAAGGAGGAACCTTCTGATTCTAGAATGGGCCCTGGGGAAGGTCTTAGGGATATTTGAATCCGTGACCTTGGGGCCACAGAATAATGCAGAATCATTATCTCAGAGACTCACATTCTCCCCTTGTCCATGCTCCAAAGCACCAGGCCAGTGCCACTGTCACCTCAGAGATGATATTTGTTTGAAATAGTAAAGAAGAGAACTCCATCTCTAAAGCCTACTGCAGTTTGAGCTTTCAGTTTCAGCTGTGGAGAGATTTAAAACCTAAATTTAGGTTTGCTGCCTAACCTCCTAAAAAAGAGATCTTGTGGCTTCCGGTTTTTTTTTCCTTTTGCAACCATGTTCCTTTAGTACCCTCAAATGTCAGAGTCCTATGACCTCTAACTATAAGGTTCAACAACCCACAAGTATATCTCAGAGAACTGAGAATAGTTCAGAAGGTATTGACAAGGTTATCGCTTACCTTCTGACTCTGTATCTTTACTACCTTACCTTTTGACATATGCTATGCCTTAAGATCTCCAGCAGCTCATAGGACTAGCCTATCATCTTGTAAAAAGCATGAGATATTTCCCAGGGACATGTACAGTACAGAGGAACCCATAATAAAGACCCCCCCCCCCCAAGGAAATCTATCTGGGTAACCAGACACCCCAGAACTATACTGATTTGCTACAAAGAGGTCTCCTCTGGCTGTCTTACTGTCCTTTGGGACAATAGTTGGTTCCCAAGTTCAAAGGCAAATATAGAAAGATCAGCCCGAGAACTTTCCCTGGTTCTCTTTTGATAGGCTTCCTACAAGAATCTTGAGGAAGAGAAAGACTGGTACCTTTGTCATGGCCATTGAAAGCACTGACTACCTTACTGTCCTAGTTATTAATTATCTGATCTTCTTGGTTAAAGTAAAACCTGGGCTTTCAAAACAGCTCACTCCTCATTAAAGGAAAGAATATAAAGGCAGCTAGGTGACTTAGTCAATAGAGTACCAGATCTGGAGTCAGGAAGACCTGAGTTCAAATTCAGCCTCAGACTCATACTAGCTGTGTAACCCAGGGCAAGTCATTTAACCTGTCTGCCTCAGTTTTTTCAACTGTAAAACAAGGATAATAAATAATAGTAATTACTTCCAGGGTCATTGTGAGAATGAAATGAGATACCTGGAAAGCATTTAGGAGAGCTCCTTGTGCATAGTAGGCACTTAATAAAGTGCCTAATTCCCCAATTCCCAAACAATTTCACAGAT
>WOXC01000728.1:105000-186058 GCA_011680675.1 Gymnobelideus leadbeateri | reverse complement strand
TCCATATCACTCCTGATTTTAATCTCTGAAATCCGTGTGAGGGGTGTTCACCCATACTCAGTAGCTGCCAAACAGCCCTGACATTCAGGGTTCCCCAGTTTTTTGTGTCCAGACCTCTTCTGCTCTACCATATAGATGAGGGGGCACAGAGACAGAACTTATCACAAAGACGAGGTCATTGTCTAGCCTGCCTGCTGAGCCACTTCCTAGCCTTTCATACATGGCCATGCTTGGCAGAGCCTGAAGATGCAGTTTCTGGTGGTGTTGAGCAGAGACAAGCAGGAGAGATGACCGAGGGAGAAGAGCATCAAGACATCACTTTTTACTTTTTTTTTCTTTGGAGGGGGAAAGGCAAGGCAGTTGGGGTTAAGTGACTTGCCCAAGGTCACACAGCTAGTTAAGTGCTGCGTCAAGCATCTGAGATCAGATTTGAACTCAGGTCCTCCTGACTTCAGGGCTGGTGCTCTATTCACTGTGCCACCTAGCTGCCCCAGACATTCCTACAGTACTTTAGCAGCTTTCCAGCCTTGCACACTTGTGCTCTGATCACATTGCAGGCCTTTCATACGTCTGAATGGCCAGCAAAGGCAGAAGAGCCTTTCCCTTGAAGAAGAGTGAGCTGGGACTGCAGATGCTGGTGTTCAGTACGGTTGCCTTTCTGTTGTGACAAACAACAATGCATTGGATCCATTTTCAAAAGCTTCCCTAGGAAATGATGGTCATTAGATCTCTAAGGGACCTTGCATCATGTCATTTTATCTCTCATGTTTACAGAGGAAGAAGATGGAGGCCCAGAGAGGCCGAATGACTCCCCAAGATTGTCCTGGCAATAAGGAGCAGAGCTGGGATTGCCAGTGGAATGAAATCCCTTTGAGTCCCTCCCCAGCCTGACTCCAAACCACCTCTCCAGCCTCTCTTTCCCCTCCTGCAGTGTATATTTCAGCTAAAAAGAATGTAGCCATCATCTTCCTAATGTGCCCTGGGCCCCGTCTCTGAATCTTTTTTGTGGGTGATATTTCCTATCCTAGAATACCCACCCCACCCAACCCCTCTAGAGCTCCCTATTGAATTCCAAGCCCAGCTACATGCCAGTTCTTCCACAAACCTTCCACCACCCCTGCCACAGCCACTCCCTTATCCTCAGCTGGGAGTGATCACAGATTGGACCCTTTCATCCTCAGACCTCCTATCACTTAATGCCAGATTCTAATATGAGTTATAAGGACCTTGAAGCCTTGTTTCTGGTTTTATCTCAAGGACTCACATAAAGTCAATGGCTAATAAATGCTTTGAAACAGAATTCTTTAATATATCAGGTTCATTTGTTCAGTTTTATTGTGTTGGAAAGAATTCAGAAGACTTGGGTTCCTGGTTTTGTCACTTACAGTTTGTGTGACCTTGATTGGGTCACTTCTTATTTCTAGCCCTATTTTCCTTCACCTATAGAAAGAGGGCATCGGATTGTATTTCCCTAGAAGCCTTTCTGGCTCTAAATTCTACAGTCCTGTGACAGAAACCCAGGGGACCTGGCTGTGTCAAGAAGGAAGAAGCACTTCTTTGGAACTATGCAAAATATGTTATTTCCTGATTTAGTGGATACACTGAAGTTTTGGGTTCATTTTTTAGTTAGATTCTCCCCTTTAGTCACTAGTAGCTTTCTCTAAAATTTTCCATTAATGCTGAAACCTCCAATTCTTGGGACAAGGCCAAAATTCAATTTTTTGGAAAATTTGAGCTAAACCCATTGAAGCATGAGGGGGAAAAATCTATTCCCTCTTCCTTCTTTCTTTTTAGCTACATAAATAGCCTGTTGGTGGTTTAAAAGATGGAATGGGAAGAGGAGAAAAGTACAAGAGGCTCTCATCACACGAACTCATTTCTATAGCACTTGGATATTTCTAGAGCAGCCAAATGAACCTGCTGTGTGTGAAGTATATTGTTGTGTGGACAGGAGAATGAGTTACTGTGGCTGGGAGAGACTCAGAGTGTGCCTTCTCTGGCCCCTCATTCATGTTGAAGCCAACCACTGCAATCCCGCTTTTCTGACTTTCTGTAGCTGTACTCTAAAATTAACATTCTGCATTCTACAGTCTCATATTACTAGCTCTGACACCCTGGGGTTCTCCCCACCCTCCTCCAGCTGACACTTAATGGCCTAGGGGAGCTTCAAGATCTGTTCTGTGATTCTGTAAGTCTAAGTTTACTTCCTTCTAAACCCTCACCTATAGCCAACCTCCCTATTTCTGTCAAGGTACCATCATGCTTCAAGTCACATACATTCCTGACCCTGGCTTTATCCTCAGCCCCTCACCTCTCCTCACCCTATCTATCCAATCAGTCCTCTTCCACAGCATCTCTCACATCTGACCTCTCCATTCACAGTGACCACATTATTCTTACTGGTTGTTTTAATGGTGTCCCAATTAGTCCCCCTGCCCCAAATCTCTGCCTACCCTGATCCATCCTTCATACAATTGCCAAGGTGATTTTCCCTTAGGTGGAGATTTACCCTATCCCTCCCCAACTGGGCAAACTCCAGTCACTCCTGTTTTGCCTCTAGGATAAAACTGAAATGCCTTTGTGTAGCATTGAAAGTCCAGCCTCTGTGGTCACATCCTTGGCCACACCTGTATTTCAGTAACTTTTCTGATTTCAGTGTTTCACTTGGTATCTAAAGGCTCATTGATTTAGAAAGAGAAGGACTTCAGAGGCCAATCCCTGGGCGGTGAGTGTGAAGTCTACAGGGGTCATGTGACTTGTCTATGATCAAACAAGGTTCCAGGTTATGTAGCTGAGGAACATTGGGCCCAGGTCTTCCTAGACTAGTTCAGTGCTTTTCAGTATATTATTCTGAACTCCCAAGGAAGGGAAGAGAATAAGTGTTTATACAGTGCCTGTTATGAGACAGGTGCCTTATAAATATTATCTTTGATTCACGATAAATGTAGGAGCTAGGATCTGTTATTGTCTCAATCTTACAAATGAGGAAACCGAGGCAGGCAGAAGTTCAGTGACTTGTCCAGGTTCACCTGGCTAGTGAAGCGTCTGAAGCCAAATTTGAACACAGGCCTTCTTGTCTCTAGGCCCAGTACTCTGTGCACTTTGCTCCTTATGACCTCTGAGGAGGTTGTCTGCTTTGTTAAAGGAAAGTCATTCCCAGAACGGGGATGCAGTTTTCTGTAGACCTTCATCTCTCCACTTCACCCCAAACACACAGTGTCTATTTGCTTTCAGGGCATGTACCATCATCCCTCTCACCCTGTGCAGATGGATGGGCGTCGCTTCAGTGTCTATAATGGGTCTGGATTATGCCCCATCTGCTTAGTAGGAATTGGTGGAGATGCTGTGCGATGTCCATTTAAAATGTTGTGATGCATCAAAACTTATGACATTTAGAGTGCTTTAAAAATTTCATTAAGATACAGAAGTTCATCTGTTTCTCTGTAATTATAGCAGCTTTGAGTCAGTTTAATTTAGCAGGCTGGAAAGACATGACCTCCGGCTGCATGGTTCTTTCATTCCAACTTACTTTTGTAGATGCTTCACTGACAAACCCTTGGAGATTTCACGATTTTCTCCCTTGCTTTTACAGTGGCACTAATAGCTGGTATTCTAGCTGACAGGCCTTCTGCCCAGTCTGCTGACAGTGGTTGTGAAGTGAGTGTCTCCAAGTGACAGAGAATGGCTCATTATTGATATTTTTTCCCTCAAAGCCCCATGGGTGCCACTTGTATAGTGCCTTGTGGCCACCTCTTCATCACTGATTAGGCAGGGGATGGGTTATAGCTGAAGCCAGAGAAGAAGTGTCAAATGGCAGAGCTCCAGGGGACACCTTTCAAGAGTGACCACCTGGGAATTGGCACTGAAAAGAAATGCTGAGCTGTCACTTCTCTTTCATCAATGTCACTTTGATTTCCAGTTGGCATGTTTAAAGAACTTGGTATTTTACTTTCTTGGGGTTCATTTGAGTACAGAATATGGGACCAAAGGTCATTGATTGGTGAAAGTTGGTCTATAATGGTTAGGCAACATTGGTCATAGCCATAAGCATTGTGGGCTCACCTCTGTTCCTCATAGGGCAACAAAGAAGAGTGGAAAAGGCCTTGGACCGAAACGCAGATTCAGCCTCTTAAATAATGGAATGTTTCCTGTTCCTGGCACGGAGGCTGATGAACTCTTTGACCCTCACTCAGTTCCTTGGTTTGGTTTTTCCACAGGGTCATTGGTATAATAATATCAACCTTTTACCCACTTTGTAGGTGGGTATGAATACTGAAGAATCTGGGATTTTGTCAGCATGGGGAGTTCCAGATGTGAAGCCTTCATTTACCAATGCAGGTCACTTCCATCCGCCAATATAGCTCATCTGTTATTCTGCATCAGTTAATCAATAAGCATTTATGAAGTGCCTGCTGAATGACAGGCCCTATGCTAGGCATTGATTGTACAAAGACAGAGAATTACGTATCAGGGAGTCACCAGAACTTCCGAACGATTTTAAATGTCTTGCCCCAGGTCACAGAGCCAGTAAATGTCAGAAGGAGGATGGGAAACCAGCTCTTCCATACTCTAAGCCCAGTGCTCTATCTGCTCCTCCAAGCTGCCTCCTTGCCTCGATTTACTTTGGTCTTAATTTGCTGTCATTATCATCAAGCCAGAAATTTTAAGTTCTGCAAATGACATCTGCATTATCACAGCTGATATGAGAATCAGTTAAAGGGACTAGAGATTTTTGATTAGGAGAAGACAAAGCTTGGGACAGGGAGAAGATAGCTCTTTAAATATTTGAAAGGCTGTAGTAGGTAAGAGTTAGGGAACTAGATTTCATCTCATTCTAACAAAGAACTTTCCAACAACTGGAGATAATCAACCATGGAATTAGCCACAAGTACTTGTGATTATGAATAGGCAAATGGAGTTAATGACACAGGCATCCTCTCAACTAGGATAGGCTGGAAATTCTGTATACCTAGGGTGAGTTCCATTCCTTATCTCTGCCTCTCAGCTCTCTGTTTCTTCAAGACTCAATTTGGGTGTCACCTTCTCCTTATAGCCATCCCTTATCTCCACCCCCTCCCCAGTTAGGCCTCTCTGCCTCTTCAAAATACCTTGTGTCATTGGACAAGCTGTACCCCTCAATCCTACCATAAACTCCTTGAAGAGGGAAAGAGTGCTTTCATTGTATTTAGCTGCTTGAGTTAAGTTTTTGGTAAAGTCCTTCTGTGTGTACACCCATGCTTTCTGAATTATGTGGAAGAGGGATGAAACTAGGGGTATGCTAAAGCCAGCTAAGAGAGTTGATTGTTATTTTCATTGTGAGTATTTATACCTCAGAAAGCAGCAAACAGCACAAATCAGCACTTGATATATTGTTTTACTGATTGGCTACACTTAATAAAGAGCTAAAATTATATTGTTCCAGTTGAAATTACATTTCAGATCATCAGAAAAAGTTATAATTTACATTTAACATGGCCTCTGGGCTTATTTCCCCAGTACCCACTAACATTTACAAGCCAGGTCCCCAAAGGGCTCCTGACCATCACTGGAAGGGTTCTGGGAATATCCCTGAGAAGTCTCTCGTTGCTAAGGAAACTTCCCAAGACAATGAAGTCTTTATCTTGAAAGAAGGCTCCTAGGTTTTGGCATTGTCTTAATGCAGGATATACATAAATCTGATGGGTTTCATTCAAGGGTGTGCTGGTAAATGTTTAACAACAAGCTCTCTAAGAAAAAAAGTACCCATAACACACTGTTAAATTTAATTTGCATTATTAACATTTTCTTCACCACTTTATTAAGTATAGCCAATCAGTAAAACAATATAACAAGTGCTGATTTGTACTGTTTGCTGCTTTCTGAGGTATAAATACTCACAATGAAAATTTAACAATCAACTCTCTTAGCTGGCTTTAGCATACCCCTAGTTTCATCCCTCTTCCACATAATTCAGAAAGCATGGGTGGACACACAGAGGGACTTTACCAAAAACTTAACTCAAGCAGCCAAATGCAATGAAAGCAAAGTGTTCCCAACAGAATATTTACACCCCCCACTCCTCCCCTCCCCACATACACATACATACACGCACATACACAAGGGAAGGAGAGACAGAGAATGCTGTTTTTAGACTTAAGAAAATCTCAAACATCTTATTATCTGTTTAGGATAGTTGAATATCATTCTGACCCAAGGCAGAAGGATAGACTAGTGATCTGACTAATATCATTTTTGAGCCTTTGGGGCTCTGTAGTTTTCACTGTTCCCCAGCACAAGTATTTGAAAGTAAGCTCCAGCTCCAGGGAAAGAAGGCTGATTGGTGTATGCAGAGCATCACTGTCTTTGTGATGGGTTTTCTCTAAGAACTAACATGAGTAATGCCAGCAAACCCTCAGACCCTCACCGTGGCTTTTGCCTGAAGTTTTGGGCTCAGAACAAGCCCAGATAGGCCTAGCCCAGGTCATGGAGAGCACCTTGGGGCCCTGGGAGAGCCAAGGGGTGGGCAGTGAGGAGATGAGGGGGGAGAGGTGATGCCTCACTACTTTGGAATTCCACAGCCCCACACACGGGGTAAGTATTTTTAGGAGGTGATTATTAGTATTTGGGAGGCAGTTCCTCCCCCCCACCCTCCCCACCCCCCTGGAAGTTTTTTTTTTTTAGTCTAGGTTTGGAAGTTCTGTTAACTAGCATTTTATTGGCCCTTGTAAGATGTTTTCTTTTGTGATTCCAAATGTTTGTGGCTGCTCAGAGTTTTTCTTTTTAATTTCAGTTCCTGTGATATTGAGACCAGCTGGCCCAAGTTATTTTATGTGTCTTGTTGCACTAAGGTATTAAAACCAAACTCTGTTGAGCAAAAGTTCAATCATTTCTCTTTCTATTCTTACTCTTAAAAGAAATACTCACTTTGATTCTTCATTCCTGGCTCCACAAGATCTAACAATGTACTTTTTTGAAGCCAGTGGAATAGAAAAACTCTCCTTCTGACATCCTTTTGGGGAATGAGATTAATTTTTCTACACCAATAAAAGACTTAAAAGCATAGATTGGATACTAGACCTCAAAGGATGTCAGAACATCTAATGTTAGAGGTCAGCGGGGCCTCAGAAATGATCTAATCAAACCTTCCTCATTGGACAAATGAGAAAACTGATGTCCATGAAGAGGAAGGGCATTCCTAAGGCATCAGTGACCAGAGGCTGCCTCTCCCGATTTCAGTCTGATCAGAGGGAAGGGAAAAGATGCTCCAGAAGGAGAGAGGCAAAGGCTGCTCTGGTTTTCAGAAGGGAAGGCGCCAGCAGGGCCTGCTCCTCACAAAGAGCCAGCGCAGCATGGCCGCACCAGGGGTGCCAGCACAGGCACAGAACTTACTTTTCCATTGCCTGCCAACACAGGCATGCGACACAGTGCTGAAGGCGCCGGGCACATGCTCAGGCTGCTTCCTGCCCGCCAGCTCTCTGCCTCCAGAGAGGATGAAGCATCGCTGAGGTCACTGAGCAGGATAAGCTGATGGCTCTCGGGGCACTCTTGAGAAAGGGATTGATGCCTTTGGCTCTTTGTGCCCCCTTGGCTCACACAGCTTCACTCTTGGCCCACTTCTTATGGTGCTTCCTTCTCCTTAGGTGCCATGTGGCCTTGAGACCTCACACTAGAGTCATTCATTCAAAGAAAGGGAAAGCAAATAAGTGCTGGCCTTAGGGAGCTTTCATTCTAATGGGAGAGAAACTAGGTATACAAGTGGAGAGGAGAGGGAATTTCCCAGAAGTAGGTGCTGGTAAAGGCCACCTGCAGAAGGTGGGGCATGAGCCAAAAAGAAAGAGCCAGGGAGGTGAGAAGGGATGGCATGCCCGGCCTCAGGAACATCCGGGGCAAAGGCACAGAGTTGGGAGATGGCGCACTATGGGAGAGGAAGAGAATGGAAGGGGAGAAAGCACCGGCTCAGGGAGATTTGTAAATGCCCAATAGAGGAGTTAATACTGTTTCACCTAGTAAGCCTAAGTTTCTTAAGGACAGGGACTGCTCTGTACACTCTCATAATAAGTGCTTAGTAAAGTTTTATTAATTGATTGATTGGGAGACCTGAGATCAAATCCTATGGATATTTACTAGCTCTGGAAGCCTAGGCAAGTCTCCTAACTTCTACAGAATTCAGTTTCCTCACCTGTAAAATGGGCATAATAATCAATGTCTACCTCACAAAGTTGCTGTGAACATCACACAGGATACTGTGTTTTGAACACATCATGCTCTGTGAATGGCAGGTGTTCTTATTGCAGACAAGTGCTCAATATATGCGTGTTACATATAGCTGAACAGGATAAAGTTGCATATGCTTTGTAGCCAAGGCGAGTTATTTTTCTCCTGAAGACCTCATTTTGTCAACAGTCAGCTACAGACACTATCACATCCTCTACCTCACAGGTAAATAACTGAACTAGGTGAGCTAAAACCCCTGCAGATCCCACAGGCTGCAATTCTCATGCCCCACATTGCTGAGTTCTTCTGGGAGACCTCACTGGAGCAGTTAGTTGGGGGCCACAGAACCGACTGAGATTCATGGCTGGGAAGAACTCACTGCCTCTGCACACTGATGTCACATGTCCAAGGATGACGGTTGGCTAGGACTGTCCAATAATCAATCATGTGACTTTGGGCAGATCTGAAACCCTCAGTGCCTTTGGCAACAGGACTGGAGGAGAGATCACCCACCCTGGATAGGACCTTCCCCATCCTGGTTAAAACCTTGGCCCAGGTCCTTTCTCCTCAAGCCATTTTCAAAGGTCTATTGGAGTAACGTTGTTAAACAGGTGACCAGGGGCGTCCAAATGCAGGCTCTTCTCAAATTCTCAGGAGATTTCAAAAGGGCATCACAGGACACCTTCAGCCACTTTCTTGTGGTCCATTTCCTTTTAAAAATGGGGCTAGTTATACCACATTCCCTGCCCTCCTCACAGGGGAATTGTGTTCTTCAAATGAGAAATGTGAAGCATTTTGTAAATATAAAGTACTCTATAAACATAAGTGTTTATTCCTGCTAATAATACTGATGATTCTATGGGATGGAAGGTGACTCTTTCTGTCCCCCTCCCCCTCTAAGTTTACCACCAAAAAGGGAGAAGGAAAAAAGAAAAAAAACTCTCCAACTGACCATCCAAATCACAACCCATTGGATTTTTTACAAATGAGACAGGAGCTTAATGTCTTTTTAAAAACACCAAGTGAATACTTGATGACTGTCAAACAGTTAGGTCTGGTGTATAGTTCAGTGAAAACATTGCTGTGATCCAAAGAGGTTCTAATGGATGTTCTTAGAACTTCTAAATTAAGACTCATCTTTCTCCAGCGAGCCATTCTTGGAGTCTCATGGTAAGAACTTAACCTGTGCTCTATCAAAAGCATCGTTTGGAATTGGGCAAATGGGCAAAGAGCCCGTTTCGCTTTTCCTGTTAGGAGTGTCTTCAGCTCCTCTAAGCTCCTCCCATCTGGCCTCGCCTCCTTCTTGCCCCATTTTTGGGGATCCTTGATGGATAGTACATTTGGAGCACTGAACCCTTCTCTTAGTACTCATATGTCATGGGTGGCATTTCCATGATGCTCGTAAGTTTTCCATTCTTTCTTTTTCCCAATTCCCTGCTGCCTCCACAAAGTCTACAGTCAAAGAGCCAATATTTCTACCTACTTTGCTTTTCTTCCGGAGTGGCCTGGCTCTCCAGTAGCACAGATTGAGGTGAATTAAAAGGTGTGTGGAATGTCCTCCCTTGGGTCCAATAGAAGTTTTAGTCTAGATCTGAGCATGTATTAATTTCCCAAACATACTTTATAGTAATTTTTTCCTTCATTCTCTCTTCCTTTACTGTCATAATTAACTTCTATTTTTTAGATTGTCTTCATGATCCACCTTGAGATTGAGCAACAATTGATTATGTAAATGTGATGTGCTCCTTGGATTCAGTTTTATGGCAGAATTGTGGCGTGAATCTTACTGTGAAATTTACATTTGATTTGACCTATGCAAAGTGAATTATTAAATTTGAATTTTAAGCAGTACACAAATGACCAGAGATGAATTACAAGTTCAATTTATTCTGCTTTACCCAGTCTTGATCAGAGTTAATTAGGTAATCAAATGACAATTTTAAACCAATTTAGTTGTTGTTTAGAGAAAATACTACGTGCTGTTTTATTTGTTGTACGTTGTTCTTAAATGAACAAAATAATATTTTCAAATTTGGTTAATGAAATAAATATTTTAATGTGTTAGAATGAGTTTTTTAAAGACCAAATCTTTGTAGAATGTAAAATATTTTCAAGATTAGTTTTGGAAGAATTATGTTTTCACTTCATTGCAAAATGAACACGAACATTTTAATCAAGCATTGCATACAAGTTCCCTAATTAATTGGTACATAGTAGTTTAACAGATTCACTGTATAAATCAATTAAATTATGGCTCTTATAGGCCATATAGAGGTTCATTTTCATATTACCTGAAAAAGGTTTTTCTGGCTTTTTTCTTTCAAAGTAGAATCATGGTAATGTTTGAGTTGGGAAGAATTTTATTTAGAATCATAGACTGTTAGAAGTGTGAGGAGTATATATGGTCTCTCAACCTCAGACACAGGCCTGTCTAAGCAAATAGAGAAGGATGCCCCTCTGGAGCACCATAGAGTGCTGGGCCTGGAGTCAGGATGCAGCCTCAGACACATGCTAGCTGTATGATCCTGAACAAGTCACTTAAACTCTGGCTGCCTCAGTTTCTTCATATGTAAAGTAGGGATGATAATAGCACCCCCCTCACAGAGTTGTTGTGAGCATCTAAAGTGCTTGGCGTGTAGCGGGTTCTTTATAAATGTTAGCGGTTGTTATCAGTATCATTGCCTTCAGTCAGCAGCCATCCTGTCCTTCTCTCCCAATGCAGGCGCTGTCCCCAACTCGTACTGGGCCAGTGCTAGGCTACTGGCTGGCCCGCTGAACCCCTCTCTCCTCCCCATCTGCTCAAATCCTTTGCATTCTGGATTCGGGCTTTAGTTATATACAAGCTGCATATTCATAGGCTGAGACTCAGCCCCTCAGTCAGTCTGAACCCTATTCCTAAAGCCTCTCCATTAACCAAGGCCTTTTTATACCTGGTGGGAATACCTTTGCTACATTTAATTGCATTTGAATTTGATGCCACCTTATTAGTATCAGGGGTTAGTTAAATATAGAGCTTAGCTTAGATGGGGGTAGTGTTGTATATATGTGGAAGTGTGGGCAGGCCCAGGAATCACTAATGCCTAGGGGTAGCGTCAGAAAAAGGCCTAGTAGAAGGTGATGTACTGATCCTTGAAGAAAGCTATGAGGCCAAACTGGAGAGAGCATGCATTCCAGATGTGGGAAACAAGCCCGTGTGATATCGTGGAGCCTGGAGATGGCCAGGTACATGGGAGGAACAGCAAGAAGGGCCTTTGGGAAGGATTGTTGAGGATGTGAAGAGGAATAAGGGGCCTGGGAAGGTGGGCCAAAGCTGCTGGCAGAATGATGTGATTGCTGGACAGAGGAGTTTATGTCTGATCCCAGAAGCCAGAGGGAACCACCAGAGCTTCTCCAGAAAGAGGAAATGCCACTCCATCCTTTCTGAGGAGGATGCACAGAGAGAGGAGTGCGGCTGCAGAAGATGGGTGAGGAGCTTACTGTGAGGGTCTTCGGGGCGTGGGGAGAAGGGAAGGAATCTGGGGCACAGAAGGGACTCCAAGCTCTGTCTAGTCCAGCCTCCTCATTTTATAAATGAGGACATTAAGTCTAAACACCATGCCAAATTTCACTGACATTTAAAATAATTATATGAACATAAGACAGTCTAATCGGGCTCTTTCAAGCTTTGCCCCCAAAACCCAACAGATTAGGAGACTAGCAAATGTAGAAGAAGCACTGCAGCACAATCGTGACTTTGTTTCTAAATCAGGAGCGGTTTATTCCATTGATGCGGGATCCTGAGTCACCATGTTACACAAGTCTAATTTCAATTGTTGTTCTTGTTTAGTTGTTTGGAGTTGTGTCTGGCTCTACATGACCCAATTTGGGGTTTTCTTGACAAAGATGCTGGAGCGGTTTGCCATTTCCTTCTCCAGCTCATTTTACAGAAGAGGAAACGAGGCAAACTGGGTGAAGTGACTTGCCCAGGGTCACACAGCTGGTAAAGTGTTTGAGGGCAGATTTGAACTCAGGTCTTCCTGACTCCAGGCTGAAGCTCTATCCACTTGACCACCTAGCTGACCTTTCATATTCATCTTCAATTTTTTTTTTAAACAAACTAGAAAAGTAGAAACATCAGAGGATGTATGTTATACCTAATGTTTTTCATGAGTCATCACTAAGGAGAAAAGAACGAAGGTGAGGAAGAGGAATGAGTCAGTCAATCTGGCCTTGTTTTTAAATTTTTTTTTTCAGTGAACCAAAAAGAAACCTTTTCTATTTCCTATCCTGCCTCTCAATGAAAAAGAAAGGGAAACAAGTCCCTTGTAACAAATGTTCAGAGTCAAGCAAAATATTGCTTTATTGACTGTGTCTACAAGAGACCCGCCCCGGTGGCTGCCCAGATAGCAGCGTCCTGTTGCCTGGAGATGGGCAGCGTGTTTCTGACTAGTCCTCCGGTGGCTGGTTACAGAATCTACAATTCTAGTAAACGGAGTTTCTTTTTCTCTCTTTTTCACAATGGGTTTTGTGGCTAACATACAGAAATGCTGATGGTTTCTGTAGGTTTATTTTATGTTATGCAACTGCAGAAGTTATTATTCAATTCACATTGGTAGTGGTTGTAAGCACGCCGTCACATCATCCGCCAAAAAGCATCGTTTTGTCTTATTTCCTAGGCTTCTTTTTCCTTGTCTTGTCACTGCAGCACTACATTGTTAAATGAAAATTAGGTTAACAAGCATCTGGTAGGTGCCTACTGTGTGCCAGGCACTGTGCTAAGTGCTTTACAGATTGTGTCTCCTCTGCTCCTCACCACAGCCCTGGAAGCCAGGGGCTGCTCTTACCCCCATTTTACAGATGAGGAAATTGAAGCAAACGGATCAAATGACTTACCCAGGAACATACAGCTAGTAAGTGTCTGAAACTAGATCACCCACCAGGTCAGCTAGCTCACTCACAATAATAATGGTGATAATTTTATCCTCATTACATAGAATACAGACTCTTGGAGACCACTTATTACATTAAGGAAATAACCATTATTTTTATTTTTTCTAGTTTTTTTTAAACAGGAGTAGGTTTGTGTCTTTTTGAAAACTTTTCTTTCATCTACTGATATAATTATGACATTTATTGATCTTCTTATTAATATTGTCTGTCATGTTGATAATTTTTCCAATATTGAACCAACACTGTATTCCTGACATAGATCCAACTTGGTCCTGGCATATAATGTTTTTGATATCTTATATCATCTCCTTGTTAATATCTTATTTTAAGATTTTGCATCAATATTTGTTAGGGATATCATTTTCTCTCTGTATTGGCTCTCTCTGGTTTAAGTATCAAGACTCTATTTGTAGCACAGAAGGAATTTGGTAGGATTCATTCTCTTCTCATTTTTTCAAACAGCTTATATAATATTGGAATTAATTCTTTAAATGTTTGATAGCATTCCCTTGCAAATTCATGTGACATTTTTTACTTGGGGCACTCATTTATGGCTTGTTCAATTTCTTTTACTAAGATTGGGTTATTTAAATCCTCTTTCGTATTCTGTTAATCTGGGCATTCTACTTTTTTGTAAATATTCATCCATTTCATTGAGATTGTCAGTTTTGGGGCACATGATTGGGCAAAATAGTTTCCAATAATTTCCTTTATTTCTTCATTTGTTGTGAATTCACTTTTTCTGACTTTGGATACTAGTAATTTGATTTTCCTCTTTCTTTTTTTTCAGAACTCAAATTAACTAAGAACTCATTTTAGTCTTCCTCCCAAATCCCCCAAGACCCAGTGCTTAGTTTTATCTATTAATTCAGTGTGGGTTTTTTGTTTTCTAGAAGTGATTGATAGTTTCTTTCTATTTTTGCTTTGGCTTCCATTTTTAAAAGATCTGGGAAGTTTTTTTTATATGATTTCTTGAAATATAATATCTAAGTTCATCTTTTTTTTCATGCCTTCTAGGTAGTCTAATATTCTTAAATGATCTCTCCTTTACCTGTTTTCCAGGTCAAATACATTTTCTTCTATTTTTTTCCCCAGACTTTTGAGTTTCTTTTGATATGTCTTCTTGTCTCACGGAGCCATTAACTTCTAGTTGGTTCATTCTAATTTTCAAGAAATCTATTAATTGGGTAAGGTTTTATACCCCTTATGCCAAACTATTAATTCTCTTTAACATTATTTCATTCATACTTCTCATTTATTTTCTACTTCTTTCCTTTAGGATTCTCATTTATTTTACAAAATAAATTTCAACTTAAACAAACAAACAAACTTGTTTTTTTTTTTCTTCTAGAAACTCTAGTTGAATTTATGTCCAGGCTGTGTTTTGTTTTGTGACTTTGCTCATAGACATTTTTGGAGTCTTTCTTTTATTCTGGGTTTATTTCCTGGCTTCTCCTTTATAGTTTTTGTTTTTTTTTGTTTGCTTCTTTGCTCATTCTTCCAGCCTTACTTTCTGACTTTGGATTTTGATTCTCAGGAATACTCTACATTTTTTGAGGGAATGTGTGGGTCATGCTTTTTTGTTTTCTCTTGGGTCCTGTGGTTGGAGCTCCAATAGATTGCTGTTGGATTCAGCCACTATAAGCCAACTAGAAAGATCTCCAGGCTGAGCTGCAGCCCTTTTGGTCCAAGCTCCCTTCTCTGGCTGCTCTATGCTAGGTTTGAGACTGGGCTGTAAAACTGGATTTGAGATGTTCTGCTCAAAGCCACACAACCCTACTCACTTCTGGTCCTGCTTCTTGCCCTTGTCCCCCATCCCAAGGTACATTTTGCCTTCTCAGCCTGGGGTTGTCAATTGTCTCTGTACAGACTTAGACTCCCTCTCCACCAGACCCCATGACCCTTTCTTGCTTTAATGCTACGGGTCCTGTTTTCGTCGGTCCCTGAGCTTCAGAACTCTCTGTGTTGTGTGCCTGGTTAACCTCAGTTCCCAGTGGTAGAAGATCTCTGTCTCCCTATACCAGTCTAGGTTGGAAAAATGACTTTTTGTGATTTTGTCTTGGATTTCCAGATTAGAACCCAATTTGAAGCATTTTCTGAAATTTTGTGGAATAGATTCCTCCTACTCTGCCTTCATGGCTAGTCTCCTAGATACAGTTTCAGACCACTTGACATGCCTTATCTCATCTGAGCCTCATGACCCTCTTGTGAGGTAGATAGTGGAAGAATGATTGTCCCCCTTTTACAAAAAAGGAATCTGAGGTGGAGGAACTTGCCCAAGGTCACACAGTCTTCAAGTAGTGGGGCCATGAACATAAATCTTCTGACTTAGGTGTCATGCACTTTTCACTCAATTCTCATGCCTTTCTTGCTGGGAATTTCTGCCTGTTTTATTCCTCAGAGAGCACAAAATAAGATCTCTCATTCTCACAGCCATGACAGTTTGCACCAGACGTTTAAGTTCCAGGCTATGGTAAAAAAAATCTAACAAGCATTAAATTATTCATTGTTAAGTCTCTGGAACATTTTAATCTTCTTTATGTGGTCATTTTGCAGAATACCTTGATTGTAGGTCCTGTTTATTAGAGGATAATATATGCATAAATCAGTTTTGACATTTCCTTTGGTATAATAAGTAATGTGACTTGTTAGTCATTAGTCTCCTAACTTCCAATTAATGAGAGCTGTGACTTCAGATTTTGTCCCTTCTAATTAGTACTTTGTCATTTTACATCATTGGAAAATGATGTTTGCTAGTTTGGAATTAAGAAGTTTCATTTGGCAAGAAGTGATTCATTAGCACATATTAAGAAACAGATATTTAAGCTCACACTTTCTTTGCTAAAAGTAAGTTTTACTTTGAAAAAAAAATAGTGTTGGGGGAAAAGACATTTATTTTCTCCAGTGAGAAGAGGACACTTGAGAAAGTAATGAGAGAGACTTTGGACACAGGGAATATAAAAGGCGTTGCCCCTGGAAATAGAGGATCTGAGTTCTAATCCTGATTTTGTTACTTAGTAGTGATGTGATCACTTTGCTTCCTGGGCCTCAGTTTTCTTATCTATAAAAAGAAGTGATTGGGTTTGATGGTCTCTAAGGGGATGATAACAGCACCTACTTGACAAAGTTATTGTGAGGATCAAATGAGATAAGGTGCAGAAAGTTCCTTACTAATTTGGAAGTGCTATTTAAATGTTAGCTTTCATTATCATTGTCATCAGATGACTTTCTGGGCCGCTAGGTGGCACCACAATGCACAGAGCACTGGGCTTAGACTCAGGAAAGCTCATCTTCCTGAGTTCAAATCTGGCATCAGACACTTACTAGCTGTCGCTTCACCCTGTTTACCTCATTTCCTCATCTATAAAATGAGCTGGAGAAGGAAATGGCAAACCCCTCCAAGATCTCTGCCAAGAAAACTCCAAAGGGATCACAAAGAGTTGGATTTGACTGAAATGACTGAACAACAATAACAAATGACAATCCCATCTCTAATTCCTAGGAAATGATTCCAAATATGATGCATAAAAGGCTGAAAATGTCATTTTTAGGTCTTGATGCTTTTGAACTCATTACTATTGTTTGCTTGGTTGTCGTCCTTCATTCTCGAAGAGGACCAAAACAACATCACTATGCTAAAGTCAAATTTTGGTGTGTGTGGCTGACTGGTCAGAGCAATCTGAGCCTGGAATGCTCTAGTACAGGTCGGTCATGAATAGTCCGTGTGAATATCTGGGGTGGCTTCTCCAAATTTGCACATCCTGCATTTCCTTTGAGCTGTTTCAATTCTGCTTTGCTCATAGAGCACAGCACCTTCTCTGATGAGGGCACACTATGCTAAGTGGTCCTGTACCAGTGTCTCCCATGTCACACAATCAATTCCAAAGTTCTTGAGAGAGCTTGTTACTATAAAAAGTAATTAAATGTAGTATTTATTACAGAAAGAGAAGTCAAGAGACCAGTACTGTTGCCCTAGCTCTAACATTGATTTGCTGTTCTCTTTTCTCCTATGTTAATACTTTCTTTTGAGAATGTCATCCACTTTCCCCAATTGATAAATGGTCAAAGGATATGAACAGGCAGTTTTCAGATGAAGAAATTAAAGCTACCTATAGTCATATGAAAAATACTCTGAATCACTGTTGATTAGAGAAATGCAATTCAAAACAACTTTCAAGAACCACATCACACCTATCAGATTGACTAACATGACAAAACAGGAAAATGATAAATGCTAGAGAAAATTGGAACACTAATGCATTGATGGTGAAGATGTAAACTGATCCAACCATTCTGGAGAACAATTTGGAACTATGTTCAAAGGGCTATAAAACTGTGCATACCCTTTGACCTAGCAATACCACTTCTAGGTTTGTATCCCAAAGAGATCATAAAAAATGGGAAAAGGACCCAAATGCACAAAAGTATTTATAGCAGCTCTTTTTGTGGTGACAAAGAATTGGAAATTGAGGGGATGCCCATTGGTTGGGGAATGGCTAAACAAGTTGTGGTATGTGAATGTAATCGAATACTATTGTACTATAAGAAATGGTGAGCAGGCTGACTTCAGAAAAACCTGGAAAGACTCACATGAACTGATGCAGAGTGAAGTAAGTAGAACCAAGAGAACATCATGCACTGTAACAGCCCCATTGTACTATGGCTAACTTTGATAGACTTATCTCTTCCTAGCAAGGCAAGGATCTAAGACAACTCCAAAAGACTCATAATGGAAAATACTGTCCACATCCAGAAAAAAGAACTATGGAGTCTGAATACAGATCAAGGCATATTATTTGATTTTTCTCTTTTTTTGTTTCTTCTCTCTTGTTTTCATCCATTGGTTTTAATTCTTCTTTATACCATGACTAATGTGAAAATAGGTTTAATATGAACGGATATATAGAGCCTATATTAGATTGTACATGGGGGTAGAGGAGGGAGGGGAAGAAAATTTGGAACTCAAAATCTTATGGAAGTGAATGTTGAAAACTAAAAATAAGTAAATATTTTTAAAAGAGAGATGATAAACAAAAAAAGTCATCCACTTCCTTGACTTTAACTATTACTTCTATAAAAATGACTCCCAATTTGTAGCTCTGTGATTTCTCTCCCATTCTCCATTTCCAGCCCTACATTTCCTTTAAGAAAATCATTTCATTTTGTTTTTGACTAAATGGATACTTCCCAAACAAACAGATACTTCTCACTGTCACAAAAAAAAGTACATCCCCAGGAAGCAGTTAAGCAACAGTACTCAGGACGATTATGATGTGGCATTTAGCCTGTTGGCAGTTCATTGACTGTTAACAGGGTGTGTGCTTTAGCTCTGATATAGGACGGCAACAGCGTTGTCCTTTATTGTTGACCTAAGTTTTGTGACTGTTTAGTGTTGTCTTCATGCTGCTTTCATCATTTTGCTATGTCTTGACTTTCCTCACTCTGCATCATGTTATCCAAGTCTTCCCTTTTCTTGGAATGCTTCATCTTTGTCATTCTTTATATACTAGAAGAATGCTCCATGTCTCGTCAAGCACTTTATTGGAGGCCATTAAGTGAGAGCCCCCTTTTCGGCCCTTTTCTTTTTATTTCATTCATATACCTTCCTTCACTCTTTCTTCAAGGAAAAGCTCCTCCTCCATGCCAAGGCAAGCCTTTCCTGATCCAGATCCCCTCCCATCTTCTCCTGTAGATTGCCCTGCATTGGCATATCCATTCTCTGATTTTCAGTGTCTCCCAGTCTCCTTGTTCCCACTACCTATAAACATGCTCAGATCTTCCTCATCCTTAAAAGACCCTAACTTGATCCTGTCATCCTATACTTCTCCTTCCCTTTTTGGCTACATTCCTTGGGAAAGTCATCCACCCTGGGTGCCTCCACATCCTACTCTCATATACTTCTAAACCCTCTGCAGTCTCACTCTTGACTTCATCATCCAGCAGAAACTGCTCTCTGATCTCTGAATTGCCAAAGTTCCCTCTGCTAGCCCCTGGGCTCTTCCATTCACACAGTATGTGGGTTTTCTGCATATTGTCCTTTGTAAGTTGCCTCCTCCATGAGGATGGGAGCTCCTGGAGAGCTGGAGCCCTGGAGCCCTTTTGCCTTTCCTGGTCCTCTCCAGCTTAACTCAGTTCCAGGCAAACAGGAAGTACTTCATATAGCTTATAGACTGACTGTGCACTTCTGTAAGTACATGTCATCTGTCCTGAGAAACTGCAAACCTGTGGTGGGCAGGGGAAGGCTCATTTTGTCCTTGGAGCACTGGCACCCAGCACAGGGCTTTCAGGGAGTAGTTGCTTAATAGGTGCTTATTATTTGATATGGAATTCAGATTTTTGTATCAGAAATATTTAATGCAAAAGTTTTTCCTCAAACGTTAACCTTTTTAAAAAATCTAGGTGCATTGATGTCTTTTTGCAGAAGCCTTTGAATTTTATAAAATGAGACTGTGGATCTTTTCTAATCTCTTCTCTCCCTTGTCTCATTAGAACTGTTCCAGCCAAGCCCATGAGAGGATAGCAGTGTGGCAGGGAGGAGGGGAAGAAAGAGAAGGTCTTTTTCCTCCCCTCTCATTACCAGAAGATGACTGTCTGAATGTCCAAGTGATAGGAGATTTGGACTTCTTTGCAGTGTTCCAGGAACAGCCATGAGTGCTGTTATCAATTTAAACATGGCTGACTAATATCTATGAACTAATAATCAATAGAGGAAGTACACTGGAGGGAGCATGGAGTGATAGTTTTAGAAACTTGCCCTCTCCTCTTTCAGGGTTACCCCTAGAACCCTAAAGAGAAGCCTTAGACTTGCTCTGGGAACCTGAGGGTGCATGGTGGAGGGATCCCAGAGTTTCTATGTGCTAGACTCTTCATAATTGTAAAACGAATTGTAAAACATACAACCTTCCATTATCCTCTTAATTTTAATGATGGAACTTTTTATATTTAGAGTCTTGATGCGTTTGGCATTTGCTGTGGCCTGTGGTGTTACATGCCTTCCGCCACTGAATTGTCTTTCAGTCTTCCCAGCCTTCTAGGCCAGTTGAGTCCCTTCCCCCATGGTGTGTATTGTTGGATTCACAGGACACCAGATTGCAGTGGGCGTTGGCTTCCAGGACTTGCCTATTTCATCTGTTCCACTAATCGACTACACTGTTTTTAGCCAATAATAGATATTTGAATAATTACTGCTTTGTAATATAATTTGAGATCTTTAGAAGGAAGCCCCCTTGCTTATTCTTTGTAAAATATTTCCCTTGATATTCTTGACCTTTTGTTCTTTATTTTGATTTTTTAAAAGCAATTTTGTCTAATTCTAGGAATTATCCCTTTGGTAATTTGATTGATGCACCATTAAATCTGTACAGTAATTTGAGTAAAAATTTTATTTTTTACAATACTAGTGGGCCTACTTATGAGTATTTAATCTCTCTCCAATGATTTTTATGAAAATATTTTAACATTGTCTTTATATATTGTTTGTCTTGTAGCTTAACTCCCAGATATTTAGATATTTCGTGTATTCCGTTGTCTAAAATCAAGAATTTAGAGGTGTGAGAGGGACCCTAGAAGCCATTAGTCCAACACTTTCATTTTACAGATACAGAAACCGAATGAATGAATGCATTTATTAAACTCTTTGTCTCTGCCGAGCACTGTGCTAAGAGCTGCCCCTACAAATAGAATCAAGAAAGATTGTCTCTGTGTTGAAGGGAAGAGAAGCCCTAAGGGGAACTAGAAAAGGGATAGAGATGAGAGATGTCAGAGTTTGGAAAAGGTCACAAGATGACTTGGAGGCCTCTTTTGGACCTGGAAACCTAGGGACCTGGGAGCAAGAGTCCTGGCAGTTCCAGGGGGCTGGGGCTGGGAAGGATGGTCAGAGTAGAGGCAGCACGGTCTTGAAATGGAAGAGAAACTCTGGTGGGAGAGGTTTGGTGCCCGCCCAAGCTGATGGCATATCCTCGGGTGCAAATCAGATTGTCGGATGCCACTTCTTCTGCCACCCGGCCTTGCCTCCATGCAACTTCGATTATGCCTTCCTTCCAATTGTCATTAGTAATATTCAGAAATCCTAATGATTTTTGTGGATTTGTGAACTTCTGATTTCTAATTGTTTTTAGAATATCTCCACAAATTTATCATAACAGAATCCCAGTTTACCATCTGCTTTGTTCCCAGCTTTATTTTTGTTCACTGTACTCCCATCTTCTCAGTCATGGCAGAAAGACCAGAGCAGGAATTGGAGAACCTGGATTTGTACCCCAGATATGGCATTTCTTGCTTGTGCCTCTGCTATTTACTCAGCCAATTAATTAAATTAAATTAAATTCAGCAAGCATTTGTTAGGTCCTCTGTGTGGTGAACTGATGGGTCAGGCACTGGGGATACAGAGACAACAGCGTTCCCTTAAGTGACTTATATTCTTTTGTATTGTTGAATCTCTCTGGGCTTGGGTTTCCTCCTGTCTAACGTGAGTGGGCTAGGCTTGATGTATTCTGATGTTTTACATCTGTCTTCTTGTTTTCTTTGACTCTTCTCCTATTACCCATGCCCACTCAAGTGTAGTCTTGGCAATTCTTCCTCCCAGATTCCTTCAGATCCAGAGACTCCTCTCCTCTCCATTGCCACTTTTATTCCCTATCTTTAGACCCTCATTGTCTTTGCCTAGATTATTGGAAGGGTCTCCCACTTTGCTTTTGTGTCTCTGGTTTTTCTGTCTTTCAGGTCATCTTAAATTCCTCTCACCTTTCCAGTTTTACATCCTTCACCTTCCCTTCATGCAGCCAGCTGCACTCATGACCACGCTGTGGTGCTCCATGTTTTTTGTCATATGGTTACTGTCTCCTCCCTGGCCTCTCATCAAGGTCTGTCCAAATCCTATTCATTCTTGTAGGTGCAGCCTGAATGCTTCCTGTGATCTTGGGGCTCATAGGCTTCTGGGCTCCCTTTCCATTGTATCTCTACTTCTCGTATCTCTTTTCCAGTCTTCAGCACTTCAGAAGACCCATGGTTTCTTCAATGTAGGCACCTCCTCCCTCCCTTCAACAAAGTGGCCAAAATTCCTCTGTGATTTAATGAACTGGCTTCGGTCATGGTCTGCTTTATTACCGTTATAGGTGCCCATGATTTCTCTAAACTGTCAACTCCTTGAAGGCAGGGACCTTTTTATTTACCTTCATATGCTCTGTGCTCAACATAGTAACTTGCATATATTAATTGCTCAATAAATATTTGTGAATGAACAAGCCACCCGGGCCAGGTAGGGATGCTAGAGTCATTGAAACTTTTTGTTGGGCACCTGGGAGGACCTCACATGGACTTACACCCTTTGTAAGAAAGGTCAGGCAGGCAAATTTCCATGTCTTAGAAGTAAACAGCCATTTATTAAATAATTACTACATCTAGGGAACCATTTTAGGCACTGTGGAAGAGAAACAGGGGGCCACACTTCTTGCCCCAAGGACCATGCAGTCTTTTTTTGGTGGGGGAGGTCTCTTCTCTCTCTCTCTCTCTCTCTCTCTCTCTCTCTCTCTCTCTCTCTCTCTCTCACACACACACACACACACACACACACACACACACACACACACACTACCATGATTAAAAAACAGATAAGGTTCTGTGTGAGCTAGAAGGAATACAAAAGTGTCAATATTATAAAATTACACCCCACCCTTTGGGAACCTTGTGCAAAACTAGACTCTCTGGTTTAGAGAAGATGGTGGAAAAGTCTTTTCCTTAGTCCTGGATACTGAGACTAGATTTCTTTGCAGGTTCCTAGGCATGGTCCATGTTCATTTTAATACGACAGCTACCCCAGGAGCATATTGAAAACGGATGTTCTCCCTGGTCCTGCAGAGCCCTGATTCTCTACCGTCCAGGTGCAGAAAAGCTGCTGAAAGTCTGTGGCTGGGAGTAGGTGCTGATGTCTTGGGCCTGCTTTTGTTTCCGATTCATTGATATCTGGATGTTCCAATTCTCTGTTTATCTGGCAGTGGAGGGTCTTCACAGGGTCTGTTTTCCTTGGGGAGGATGGGGAGAGAGGCAGGAAGGGATAAAGTTGCTGAGTCTCCCCTTTTTTTGTTATTATTCAAAGGTATATTTACACTTGTCAAGATGATCCCTTTGTTTTCCCTTCTATCAGACTGTTTGAATAAAGAATCTAGAAAACCTTGGCATTTGGTGACTTGTTTTTACTTGCTTGGTCCTGCTTTTTTACCTCTGGCTCTGAGGCCCTCAGAGGTTGAATCATTCAGCCAATGAGCACCTACTAAGTAGACTAGACTGTGGGCTAGACACTGTACTAAGTTCTGGGGATGCCAAAAAGGAGGGGCACCAAATCCACCCCAAGCCCAGATTCCCTGTTCCCAAGGAGCTCATGTTCTAGCACATTGCCCAAGGTCACAGCATCAGGATTGGAACCCAGCTCTTTCTGCCTCTGAGAGCATTGATCTGATCATTTAGAAGGCCTCTGTCTGTTGGAGTGAAGTGTTTTTCCCAGGGGCACCTGGTGGAAAGAACACCCAGTTTCTGGTCTAAGGTGCATGCTAGGAAATAGGTTTCCCTCTTCATAAAAGGAGGGGGCAGAACTCAATGATTGTCAAGGGACCCTTCTGCTTCTGTCATTGTCTGGCCTGAGAACTTTTTTTTTTAATATGGGTGGCCTGGCTATTGGAAGCTGTGCAATTACTTGGAATTCAGATACTTTGAAAAGCCCTTTAAATGGCTGTCCTCTGCTGAATGAAATCACATAGAGCTCATGAGGCTGGAATCTTAGAATGAAATTAGAGGCCATTACAACTATTGGTCTTATTTCCAACTGAATTAGTTAACAGCCTATTAAGGTTCAGAGCTTATTGACCAATAGTCATTTATTACCCTTGACCATAATGACATAGTGATTTACCATTAAAAAATGCCTGAGTTTATGGAAGTAAAAAAAGACCCAGCAAAACCAGTGGTTAGTGCTTGCATTTAATTATTAGAATTAATTAGGCATTTAAATAGTCTGAACTTCTTAAAGAATGGCTTAAAAACCCAGAGTGCTGTCTCCGTGCTTGAGAGCCTTGAGCTTTCTGATTTCCTCAGAGTCTGTTTACCTTCTCTTGTTCCAGGCTGTGAACACCAATGTGTTGCTATGCCAAGTTGTGTTACCATCAGAGAGGAGCTGCCCACAGCACAGGGCATTTCAGAGGAAGTTGTGTGGCCTTGGCAAGGTTTTTGAAAGCCAGTGCAGCCACAGGGCCTTTTGGATTTTAAATTCTGTTGACAAAACCAGAAGTGTCCATCCAGGTGGTCTCTATTAGTTGCAGTGCCCAGGGGAAGAAAGAGAGAGCAGGAAAACCTCGAGGCAAAAGCGAAAGAACATTTATCTCATTTTCTTACTGAAGAACTATTGCATATAAAAATATTTTCGATATATAAATTTTATCTTTAAATTTTATGGGAGGAAATATTGTTTGCTTTGAAATTTCCCCACACATCTCCTTAGAGACAGCATTGTGTTGTAGAAAGAGCCCTGCCTTTAGGCCTTGAGGACCTGTTTGCCAGGCTTCCCTCTGACTCCTGCTACCTGGGTCACTTTGGGCAACCACTAACCCCACCACTTCTACCCCTACCCCCCAGACCTTTCTTTACCTGTAAACTCAGGGAGGTAGACCAGCTGGCTCCTGAAGCCCCCTTCCTCTCCAAGCCCCTGATCCTTGGAGACAGTATGTGGCCCTAGTAGAACAGCAATGGATTTGGAGGCAAGAAGCTGGGTTCCAGTCTTGGCACTGTGATTTGCTATTCATGTGGCACTCGATTAGTTAGTGAATCTCTTTGGGCCTCAGTTTGTCACATACAAATTGAAAGGGATGGATTAGGTAGCATTTAAGGTCCCTTTTCATTCTAAATTTCTGAGCCGTTCACCCCTCAGAACAGTTTGTATAGATAAAGGAGCCCTGATCAGGGGTCGGGGGACTCATACTTTAGTGTGAGAGACTCACACTCTTTTGCTAAATTACTGGGTCATTTGGGAGAAGCCCCTTCCTTCTCTTCATTCCTCTATGATGAGAGGACTAGGTGACTGCTAAGATTCCCCCAGCTTCCTCCCAGTATCACTCCTCTAGGTCCCTCTTGTGTCTGACATTCAGTGTTCCAGGAACCCTCCCGGATCTGATGTTCACATAGCTCAGTGCTTGCTATGACTAAGGTGGCGCTCTCCAGAGTCTCCCCAGCTCATCCTCCAGGCTTGGCTCCCCAGAGGGGCAGCTCCTCCACCTATTGTAGCTCATGAGCCTGCTCTGCTGTGTTTTCCTTTAACGATAAGACAGTGAAAACAATTGAGCTTTTGCCAATTCACTTTTTAAATGAGTAGAAGGAGAACAGTTGTTACAAAAACACTCTCCCCACCTCTGTAACCTGAGGAGTTATTTTTGTTGTTGTTCAGTTGTGTCTGACTCTTTGTGCCTTGATATGTAGTTTTCTTGCAGATACTAGAGTGGTTTGCCATTTCTTTCTCTACACCCAATTAGAAAGGAGTTTGTACCTGATAAAGAGACCAGTCAGGGCACAGAGAAATCTTATTTATACATAAAAAAAACAACATCTTGTAACCACGTTGTTGTTGGGTTGTAGGAAGATTAATTTATACCTTATGATTACATTAATTGAAATGAGAGTGGAACCCCTTCTTTGCATTGATTTTCAAAACTTCCATGAACAAAATCATCATAGTCTTTACCTATTTCTCAGAATTTTAAGAAAGTGATTCAGGGTTGTTGGGTTTTGGTTTTTGGCCAGGAACTTTGATTTAGAGACATTCAGTTTCTGTGCTGCTCTCACCTTTGTGTTCTTCTAATTATATGCCACACATTTGAAAATAATGAGGACTCTCTATATACCAAAGTGGAGACTTGTACAACCTTATTGGAGATTTGGCAGTCCATCCACTCTGCAGCTGTAGAACCACTTAAAAGAACAATTATTAAAAGATGAACCTGTCCTGAATGACAAGAAGTGACCAGGACAGCTGTTCCCAAGTTTTTACAGTTCTATTTCTCATGAACAATATAGTCAAGATCTGAATATTTATCCTTGGAATTCTCAGCAACTACGGAATCCATTTGATATACTTTCTAAGAGCCTTTGTTGGAGAAGACTCCTTTGCAGCTGTCAACCCAAATGACTTTAAAACAAGGTAGAATGACTTTCCTCATTTGCTGGGGTGTTGTGTCAGTAGGTAGGAGGCACGGAGTTTCATTAGCATTTCCTTTGGACTTGGTAAATCCATTTCACTGATATTGGTTTGGATAATTTCTCCCCAAGGAGCCCTGCATCTTTCTCCACCTCGGTGACTCAGTAGCATTATGGGTAAAGCTTTCTAGTTGAATTTTATCTCTTCCTGGATAGAGCATGCTTGACTCCAGAGAAGATGGATGTATAGATTTCATTTCTCCGGGCCTCAGCATTAAAGGAGAGGCAAGAGAAAGGGGCCCAGGGAGTTTGAGAAAGCATTGATTTCAGCATGGAACTGAATTTGAAAGAGAGGCAAGGGAATAGAATCGGGGAAGGCAAAAGATAGAGCTTGTAAATAGGTGAGGTTGGGTGCAATAATGTTCAGTTTCCAAAATTTGAGTTAGAAACAAATTTTAGAAGTAAGTCAGGGACTGCCTGGAGGCCCCTGCTAATGTTTTATCTTTTTCTCTTCCATGCCATCCTTTGATTCTAGGGTGTGCATTTTATTGCCATAACTTAATTATAACCTTCTGAACCAGGCCTGCTTCCTATTTCCAATTGTGCCATATTTAGTTCTAGCATCATAGTAGGTGCTCAAGAAATGAATCATGCATTTAGAATAAGACAAAGTCTTTGCAGATCATCCATAGGTCCCTACAGTGGGTGATTCCACCCCTTGGGGGAAGGTGCTGGAATAGTCCAGGTAGTTGTTTGAGATGATACAGATTTTTAAAAAAGAAGTTCAAGGGTTAAAGAGAGTAGTTTGGGGGGAACTGAGGGTGACGGCAGGCCACATAAGTTTGGGAATCTCTGAAAGTGGCTTCTCTGTTTTACAGGTGGTGCACCTGCATTTAGCAAACTTTCCTATTTAGATTTCTCAGAATCAAGAGTTTAATACAAGTGATTGCTGCCACGACGGGAGAAAGTGTTTCAAACATGTGTTCATCTAAAAATGCACAATGGCGTCATTTCCACAGAAAGGCATTGTGGTATGCTGCAAATAGCATTCCCTCATTCACCTCTCTGGATGTGGTCACCCAAGCGGGGTTTGGATTCCTCCACCTCTCATCAGGCCTTGGACTGGCCAAATCACTTTACTTTCTGAGTTTCCATTTCCTCATCAAATGGGCATCACTTGGACCACCTACCTCATGAGGTGGCCACTGGAAGGTAGATAGTAAACTGTAAAAGGCTAAATAGAGGTAAACAGCTACCACTAATTCTAGACATTTTAGATCCGTCAACCTAGAATTCCAGAGGAAATTTTTAAATTTTCTTTTCCTTCCACTCCAGAGGGAACTCAATGTCTAAGATTCATAGAATGAGACCCTAACTAGCAAAGGGAGCAATGTCAGCAATTTGCACTCCTTGGGAAAAGTGTGGAAACACATTTGCCAGCACAACAGACACCTGTCAAATCCGGTGCCTGAATTATGCTGTGCAGGGCCGTAAGAGGGCAGAGAGGCAGATAAACACAGAGCTATTTAGCAAATGGAAACACTAATGTTTTGGTAATTCTCTACTACTGAAGTGCCCATTTATACAGCATTTCCCTGTCGTGGATTGATGACTCCGGGTATGCATTTGTTCATAGTGCTTAGGGTTGTTTTCAATATGATTTCATAAGATGTAGGTGATCCTGGTGTGGGGGTCATTTGACTGACATTGATATAGTTCCTAGATAAAATCTCGGCACATTTCTCAATTAGAAGAATTTATGAAGTTTCTTGCTGTACAATGATAGCCGAGGCATTCTGAATGCATTCATGAGCCTCTGTTCATTTGTCCCATCGCTGTTTCTTTATTAGAATTGCTGCTATAATCTAGGAATGCATTGCCAATAGGACTATGACCCTGATGAATGAAATCTTCCTTTGCCTGTTGGCAGGCGCTAAGTAGACTTTGAACAAACTGGGATTCATTGAATCTTCACAGGGATGTTAGGAAGTGCAAATTGTCAGGAGAAAAGAGATTTGTTCCTTAGCATCATCACTTGACTCTTGGGTAAGAAATGTGAGGGGAGACAGAGACTGTTTCAATTAGTCATCCCCCCTGAGAAGCAGAGATGCTATCTGCAGTGCTGAAATAAACCATTCTATTCTCTGAGCAGAGAAAACAAGAAAACGGTTTATGCCCAGATAGGTCCATTTAGTTAGGACGACAGTCACATAAATAACTACCTAAGAAAACAAAAACAAAGACTGAAAATGGGAAATTTGAATCGCTGGCATAGAAGCTTTTGGTTGGAAGTTGTCTCGGGTTGGCGCCTGTACACAGCCCGTGCAGACCAGACTTTGGGTCAGTGCCCATTCTGATGGATGAGAAGAAGGCAATGTGGACCTGCAACTCTTTTTATTTTCATTTTTCTATCCATAACATCCAGGCAGTTTTTTATTTTCATCATGAGAGAAATCCATGCTCATGTTTGCACCCGAAATTCAAGAAATAGGATGGCAGTCATGTCATTCTTAGGCATGTCAATGGTGAGATGCAGGAGAAGGGGCAGGACTTGGAGACCAAAGGCTGGGCTCAGATGTTAATTTGCCATGTAACATTGAATGATACCTTGGTGGCTTGGGGCTTCAGTTCCCTCATCAGCAAAATGTATGGACTGCTCTGGGTGAACTTCAGTCTTGCTTTAAATTCAGTGAGGCTTCTTTGTTCAAAAGTCCCTCTCCACCTTACATCCTGTTCTTTCATAGGTATTCCTCTTGCCAAAATTCTGTGCTTGGCCTTGCCTCCATGCTCTCTCGGTGATTTCTTCTCTTTTCTTGGCTTCACTTATCACTTCTCTGCGGCTGACCCACTGATCTAGATTTCCAGCCCTGACATCTGTCCAAGGTTCTGTCCACTATGATATCTACTTGCCACCTCAGTCTCATCATGGCCAACACTAAATTCAACTTGCCCCCAAAATATTTTTCTTGCCATTCCTTTTCTGTTTAATTAGATGATGATGTAGCAGTAGCATTTATATAGTACCTACTATGTGCCAAGCACTGCACTATGTGCTTTATAATTATTATCTCATATGATCCTCACAAAACACTGGGAACAGGATGCTCTTATTGTCCTTATTTTACAATTGAAGAAACTGAGGCAAAGAGATTGAGCGACTTGGCCACGGTCACTAGTAAATGCTTGAGGTGGGATGCTCCAGGCCCAGTGCTTTGTCATATCCTGTCTGAGGAGATGAATGAAAGTGCCTTAGGGCAGGGAGGGGATTCCCAGACTGTAGAGATCACTTGGAGTATTTGTAGAATAGGAATTTGTTGTTAGTTAATTTGTGAAAGATGCCACTTTTGTCTGGTTTGTAATTCTGTCCACTCCACTGCAGCTTTCTTGGTTCAGGGTAGGGGAGCAGTTGTAACCCTGTGTAAAAACATTACAATTTCTACCATTTTCTTGCAGATTGTATCAGCCCAAAGCTGATGCTCTTTGAACGTGTCCTTTCTGTCATCTTTGGTGGCTCTGGCCCGTTCCTGTCTGGCTGTTATAACCCCCTCTGTTTCTGTGAAACAAATTCACATGATTCAGCTGTTGACTCCATACTTCTCTGTTGGTATAGTATTGATTGAGGTCATGTGGGCTTCTCTGTTATTCTTAATTATTAAGAGAATACTTTGGCGAGTCCCAATAACTGTTTTCAAGTATTTTGAATCACGGAGTCATAAATTTTGAGGTGCAAGGTATAATTGAACTCACTAATCCTTTCATTTTATAGAGGAGGACACTGAGGGGTGGAAAGGTTTAAATGACTTATCCAAGGTCATATTTAAGAAGTGACAGAGCCCAGATTTCAGTCTAGGCTGGATGACCCCGGAGCCAGTGTTCTGGCCCCTGCACCACAGGGAAGGGCTGCAGGAGACAAGAGGGATCATCCGCCTTTGCTCCAGAGGGCAGAGCAAATGAGATAATGTCCACACAGTGCTCTCTGCACCCTAAAGTGATGTGTGAATGATGGGTATTCACAGCATTAACAGCAACAACTAGGAAAAATGCAAAGGAACTGCAGAGAAAGAGATTCCAGCTGGATTTAGGGGGAACCTCACAACTCGGGCTATCCAAGAAGAGCTCAGTGGCTGCCTTTGGAGATAATGGCTTCCCTTTCTCAGGAGGCTTTCCTGCAGAGGCTGGAGCATGGCTTGTCAGACATGCCTTGAAGTCAGGCGCCCTCCAAGGTCCCCTCTGAGGCAGAGATGCATTGACTTTTGCTAGTCTTTCATCTTGTACATCTAATCAGTTGCCAAGTCTGGCCCATCCTTCCTCTGGGCACCACTCAGGCTCTTCCTTTTTTGCTCCCACAACCCCTGCAGTTTGAGGTCTTTCTATCTTTTCACTTGCGCCCCTTCACCAGAGGTGTTCCTATGTCCAGCCTCGGCCCTCACTGCTCTGGCCTCTGCAAGTCTTTCTAGCATGTTGGCAAGGATGCAGTGGAAACAGCAGGATTGAACAGGCCCTGGATTCAATCCAGGAAGAGAGGACAGCTCTCAGATTACCTTTGCCCTTGTTTCTCAGAACTCCGGGTCCAGCTTCCTGAAGCGCAGCTCTGGCCTGGTTTCTTCCCTGATCAAGAGTCTTGGGTGGCTTCCCCTTCTCTGGGGAGAACTCCTTGAATCCTGTGACTCTGGCCCAACTTCCCGAATTCTTTCACTGACCTCCCTGTAGGCAGCTTTTCTGGTCACACTTACTCCATCCTGCCATGTATCTCTCGTACCCAGTGCTGGCCTCTGCAGGGGTAGAGATTGAACCCAGTCTTGTTGACTGTATTTGGCCACACCCGAGAGAAAAGGTAGCCTGTATAAAGCATATGATTGCCTTTAAAGTACTGTCTGAATGTGAGCCATGATGATTAAATTCTAAGTCATCCCATGAAGGACACTCTGAGTGATAGCGCATGTCTTTTACTATGTGCAATTACGTAGCAATTATGTAGCACTTTAGAGCTTAAAAAATGTTTTTCCACACAACCACCCTGTAAAAGAGGTAATGTGAACATCTTTATCAGCATTTTAGAGATGCTGGAATGCAGTTCAAATGGCACTTGCCCCAACTCTGATTTCCCTTCCTTCTCCAGCTTGTACATTTCAGAGCCTGCCTTCAGATTTAATTGTTGGAATTGCACATCCATTGGTCCTTTAGACACTCCCTCACAAATCATAGGCGCTTGGCTACTTTGTACGACATAGATTCTGAATGAGAAAATGTGTGAATGGAATGGAAGTGCTTTCCAGTGCCCTGGGCTCACTCCGCCAATTGTAGGTTCTTTTTTTTTCTTTCTTTCTTTCCTTTCTGAACAAATTGATTTGTTTTTTATCTTCATGTTTTCCTCATAGGTTTTATACATTTATTTCCTTGTTGAAACTAACACTAATTTTAGGGAATGAAATAATGGATTCCTGTTTGAGTAGAGAGCACTTAGATTGTCCTTTGTGAATTCACGCACATGCATGCACACACGTACATGTGAGCTCCCAGCAGGCATGCATACGCATGTGCATGAGTTCTCAGCAGGCAGGCTTGCACTGTGTGTGAGCTCTCAGCAGGCAGGCATGCACACATGTTCATGTGAACTCTCAGCAGGCATGCACACACATGTGTGTGAGTTCTTAGCAAGCATGCATGTACTCACATGTGCATGAGCTCTAAGCAGGCAGGCATGTACATACATGCATGTGAGCTCTCAGCAGGCATGCGCACATATGTATGAGTGAGCTCTTAGCAGGCGTTCAGACTCCAACAAAAACCAGAATTATAGGTTTCCAAAGAGATAGGAATGATTGCTCCCGGCTGAGCAGGTGAGTGCGTACATTGCCACGTAAAGAATGTTGCCTCTGCTGCTTCTTGAGGTGTTTGTAATAACATGTCAGCAAATAAGACCCAAAAAGGCACTTGCAGGAAGATGACCAGAAGTTAAAGCCCAGTGCACCTGATTTAGTGCAGATCCAATCCCCTTCATGGCATATGAAGCTCCTAGGATGGGGCCATGGGAGGTGGTGGTTCCTGGCATTCCCCTCTGATTTCAAGCTTTAGTGCCTATAATCTAATTAACATCGAACTGAGTTTGGAGTACAGTGGCCTGTTTGGTTCAATAATAACACATTTATATGAAAGGTTAATGAAATGAATTTCCCTTCCATGCAATTCATTATAAAAATTGTTCTACAATCAACGCTGGCTAATGGAAAAGAGATTAAATATTCATGTCCATAAATTTCCTGTGTCATTTCTGATTTTCCTTAATCTCTGCCTCTATAGGTTGAAGTCTCTAAGTACAGGAAATTCTGAGTCCTAAACTGGTTATTGTTAACTCTGCATCATATGCTACTAAGGGAGCCTTTTAAGAAAGAGGCTTCAGAGGATCAGAGCTCTGGAGCTGGGTGGGACCTCAGAGGTCATTTAGAAAAATCCCTTCATTTTTATAGAGGAGGAAATGGGGGCCTAGGCAGTCTTAGACAAAATCACTTGCTAATGGTCACACAGGTAGTAAGTAGAAAAGCCAGTACTTGAACTGATGCTGGAATTTCTTTCTGTTATATCATGCTAGGTTTTGGGGGTGCAAACCTGAGGGTAACAGGGGAGGTGAGAAGACCTGGAAAGTTATAAATGGAAGATGTCCATCTGTCTGTCTTCATCCACATTAAGAAATGCACTTGAGGTAACAAGAAAACGTCCTGTGGATGTCCAGTCCTGCCTTTGAAATGGCTTCTTTCTTTTGGGAGAGAGAGACTCAGGGAGCCAAGTGACAACTGAGAGCGGCTCTTCCTCTCCCAGCTCATTCTAGAGACCTCAGTCACAGCAGGAAACATTTCTTCTGTGTCTGCCATAGCAGAGAAGATCATGGTAGCAAAGGGATGGGGAGTGGTGGGGGGGTAGGTAAATGACTGCTCATGATGTAGAAGGACTGTTCCCCTGAAGACCTGGCTTCTGGGTTTTGTCTCGTGACTCCTCAGAAGCTTCGTCAGCTTTAGGGTTTTTACCTCCAGGTAGGTGGGGTGTGACTGAATCTGCTTTTTTCTAATTTCACTCTTGCCTCCGAAGCAATTACTTGGCAGGAGTCTTGGGGTATATATGGGTGCATTAGGCTGATGTAATTTACTCCTTGGAAAGAACACCAGATTTGGAGGCAGAAGATGGGCTGGAGATTGGAATTTTGACTCCCACGACATTTTTCCTCCTTAGCTTCAGTTTCTTACCCATGAAGTGGAGATCAGAGGATGTAGATTTAGAGCTGGAAGAGCCCTTAGACCTCATTAGTCCAGGGTTGCCATTCCTGCTGCACTTCTCTCACAATACTGGGCTGAGAATCAAGTGAGAGAATGTGAGCCCTGTGCTTTGTAGGAGGAGAAGCCGTACACAGACATGAAACATTGATGTCTATTTTGCGGGCCAGCCCACCTCTGCTTCAGTCGGTGGTTTTCGTGGCTTGTTTCCAGTGGCTAGCATATGGTTGAGTTTGACCTTAGTTGGGTGGTCTGTGGCCAGTGAAGCTAGTCCGTGTCCTCCAGTGGGCTGCCTCCTCTGTCACTCTTTCTCTTCCCTTCCATCTCTCCCTGTCTCCTGGCTACTGCCCTATAGATAAGCCCAAGTCTCCCCGGTCCTCCCAAACCCTCTCACGCATCTGCCATCCCCATTGACTCTGGTCTCATGTCTCTCCTGCCTTTGGTGAGCAGACTCTGTCTCCTCTTCTGGTTTCCAACCTCAGCATTCAACTGAATGTGATCAGTGATCTCTTAATTGCCAATCCCATGGCCTTTTCTCCATCCTCATCCTTCCTGGCCTCTGAGTGGCCTCTGACCCTGTCCAGCACCCTCTTCTGTGTTGGTTTCTAGGACACCCCTTTTCTGTCCTGCTTCTCCTCCTGCCTTTCAGACTCCTTAGTCTCCTTTGCTGGGTCCTTATCCAGGTCACACCCACTAACGTTGTCTGTGCCACCGGGGCTTTTTTCCTATGGATTCAGTTATTGTCTCTGCTGCTGGTTCTCAAGTCTGCTTATTCAGCCCTACCCTGTACTTTCCATCTTCCATCTTTACCTGCTTGCTGGATATTTCCAACTGATATCCTCTGGACATCTTAAACTTGATGTGTCCAAACTGAGCCCATTATCTTTTCCCCAAACTCCTCCTCTTCCAGGTTTCCCTTTTACTGTCAAGGGTTTCATCATCTTCTGGGGTCCCCAGACCCCCAAGATCAGTGTTATTTTTTCCTCCTATGGGGCAGATCTTCTTCCCCTCATGGATGAGCCATTGCAGTAGCTTGCTGGTATGTTAGCCTCAAGTCTTCCCTTGTTCCAGGCCATCTTCCTTTCAGCCATTCCATTCAGAATCAGAGAACATGGTAGAGGAAGGATGGAGGGGAAAGAAGATGGGAAAGTGGAAGGGTCGGGGCTACATTATGAAGGGCTTTGAAAGCCAAACATAGGATTTTGTATTTGATCCTGGAGGTGATAGGGAGTCACTGGAGGTTACATGGTGAGAGCTGTACTTTAAGATCACTGTGTCAGCCAAGTGAATGATAGACTGGAATGAGGAGAGGCTTGAGGCAGCTATTGCAAAAGTCTTCTTTGAGGTGATGAGGCCTGCACCAGGCAGTGACAGTGACAGAGAAGGCATTGGAGACATATGGGCGAGATGGGGTGAAAGCAGGAGCCAGGCTGAGAGAGAAGGTGGGATTGACGATGGCACCCAGGCTGGGGCCTAAGTGACTGGGAGGATGGTGCTTCCCTCCACAGGAAGAGTGAGGAATGTGGGGGAATGCCAGGGAGTTCAGATTTGTACGTCTTGTATCTCAGGTGTCTGTGCGATATCCAGTTAAAGTTCTCTGGTGATAGTTGGAGATGTAAGACTGCAGATTAGCAGAGACATTGAGGTGGGTGAGAAGCCCTGGGAGTCATAAGCATAGAGGTAATCCTTGAAGCTGTGGGAGCTTTTGAGATCACCAAGTGAAATGAGATGGAGACGAGGATACAGGACGGAGCTTTGGGGGCGTCTGCTCTTCGTGGGCCTGATGTGGCTGCAGATTCAGCAGAGATGCCAAAGAAGAAACAGGCAGAACTCAGAGAGAACAGGATGGTCAACAGTGACAGAGGCTGCAGAGAGGTCAGGAAGGGCAAGCATTTAGAACGTGAGATTTGGCAGCTGAGGATCCCTTTGGAGAGGGCAGTTTTGGTCGAAGAAAGAGATCAGAAGCCAGATGAGAGAAGGGGACGGAAGGGAGGAAGCATTTTTGTAGCACCTACTGTGTGTCAGGTACTGTGTTAAACACTTTTGCAAAAGAATTGCAAACTCCTGATAATTCTCTGAGAAATTTCTCCAAATCATTAATGATAAGACAAATGAGAATTAATCAAACAGCTGGGAGGTTTTATGTTGCATCTAGTAAATTGGCAACGATGACAAATGATGGGAAATATTCAGGGCACACGAATACATTGTTTATGAAGAGGACCTATGGGACCACATGTGGCCCACCTGGTCTGGAAATTAATTTGGAATCTGGATTTGGGGATTATGCTAAAAATGTGATTAAAATCTTCCTATCCTTTGACTTAGAGATTAGGCATATATGCCCTCACTAGACACATACCCCAAGAAAGTCAAAGACAGAAAGAAAGGTTCTATATGTACCAGAGTTTTCATAGAAATATTTTGAAGGCCAAGATGGCAGAGTAAAGGCAAGGATCATCTGAGTTCTTCCACATCTACCTCCAGATATTTACAGATCCTCACAATAACTCTGGGAGGTAGGTGCTATTATCATTCCAATTTCTAGGTTGAGGAAACTGTGGCAAACATAGTTTAAGTGAATTGTCTAGGGTCACTTAGCTAATAAGTGTCTGAGGTATAATTTGAACTCAGGACTTCCAGATTCCAGGCTCAACTGTCTAATCACTGTATCAGCAGCTGAAGAGATTCAGAGGAAAGGTTCTTCTAGAAGACTTTCTCAAGGAGTTTAGTCCCCAAAGACAGGAGAGGTATGGGATGATAGTTAGCAGAGATGGATGGATCAAGTGAAGGTTTTTTGAGGATGGGAGAGGCATGGGCATGTTCGTAGGCAGTAGAGGAGCCAACAAAGAAGGAAAGACTGACCATAAGTGAGAGAATGGGGATGACAGAGGGGACAGTCTGTTGGAGATAGTGGCCAAAAGCATGTCAGTGACAGCTGAGCATCTGAGATGAGGAAGAGAGAAGAGGGAGTTCTCTCAAAGAAAACCCAAACCAGGCCCTGCCTAGAAGTGCCCACACTCTGTTGTGTTTCACTGCCATAACCATCAAGTCCCCAGGGGCCCTGCCCAATCAGTAGGAGGCCGCCATATTAATTGATGGAGATGATAATATAATGATGTGCTGATGGCAGTGATAGTACTGACCATGGCTGCAAGCAGCACTAGACAGGGGAGCCCTAAGGCTTGTTTCTGAAGTCTCTCTTTGTGATCTTGGGAACATGTAAAGCCCTCATTTCCCCCTGTCCTCATATGCCAGATGAGGCCATTGGACCCTGAGACCCCTTCCAGCTCTAAATCCTGTGTCCTTCATAGACCTTATGGTTTCTCAGGGTCTTTAGGAGGGGGGGGGGGCAGGTTTCTTTGAAGTTTCCATGTCAAGGAGTTTAAAAAAAGAGAAGCTTGTTTCTGTAAGGATGGTACTGCCCCATGTTTGTACTGTCATTTGACAAATATTTGGCTGGAAATTCTGGAACTTGCCCAAGAAGGGGAAGGGGAAGAATGAAAGCCTCAGTTACCTTCTCCTAGACCCCCTCCCTCTCCTCTAGCTGAAGTGAAGGGCAGCAGTGAGGGGGCTGGGCAGGATTAGAGAAAGGGAGGGTTTTTGCCCTCATGCACTCAGGCTGAGAGCCCATTCCTCAATGCTCTTTCCCCTCCTCCCTTTTTCTTTGCCATCCCTTTTCTGAATGCTGAATGTTCCAAGTAAACACTCAGAATCACTCAAGTCCCAGTGTGAACTTGACGCCACAGCTTGAACTTGACATGGGGACTTGCCTCCCTCTTACAGGGGCAGATAAATTAGGGTTTTCAGTGCCTGCATTTGGCAGACAGAGTTGAATGTGTTTCTCTGTCAATGAGATAGTAAATGTTAAATCTTAGCCTTACAAATGTGAGACACTGTTAGTAGTCAGCAAGTCTTCTTTATTTAAGGGTTGCCTGATTTGTCCAAAGCACGACTGCCTGCAGCATCTGGGGCAAGTGGCCATCTTGCCTTGGCCTCCAGTGATCACACAAAATGCATTTCCTCCTAAGCAGCCCCTTCCCTTGCCAGAGAGCTCTGATGTGTCATAGAGTTTTCTTTAGTTGGAGCTGAGCTGGACTTTCTTGGGTTTCTAATCTTTGACCCTCTCTGCCTGACCTCTGGAGCTGAGATGTTTACTTACCCTTCCAGTATTTGGAGGCAGAGATCATATTCTCTCTAAATCTTACCTTCTCAGGGGAAACTGTCCCCAGGTCCTTCATCTGTTCTTCATATGAAATAGTTTCAGGTTCCTTCCCATCCTTTTTCCTTTCTGTTGAGCGCATTCCTGCCCATCAGTTTCCCTCCTAAAATATAGTGTGGAGAGCTAAGTACAGTAGGCCAGATGGAGTCTGACTGGGGCAGAACACCCAGTCAGGTGATCAAAGTTATTATGCTTCTTCTTGATTGGGATCAGTAACAGAGATGTCTGATCATCAAACACATTTGGGCCTTCTGACTTCCATGTACAGGGCTCTTTTCACAACATCAGATTGTAACAAAAGGGAACAAGAATGACATCAAACTATTTTTACCACTGAACCTATAACTAAGTAACTAGGTGACCTTGAGCAAGTTATTAAACCTCATTGGACTGCCACTTCCCAGCCAATAAAATGTGATGGTAATAACACTTCCCCAACTTGTACTCATGGGTTGGGTCCCTAAAGAGTTGCTGTTTTAGTTCTAGATGTAACCTTTTCGTTATGCACTGTAGCTCATGAGCCCCTATAAGTGAGCCTGCCATGAATAGTCATCCGGTAGACACAATTAGCTCTTTGCTCAGGTATATCCACATAGTCAAAGTAATTGCTATAAGTCATTTCTCCCATGAACTTGAGGCAGTGCTCTACAGATAGACACCCGTCCATGGGAAAAATGGGATTAGATTTAAAGTAAAATTGTTGTGAGGCTTAGAGTAGTTATATGTGTGTGACTGTGTGGCAGAGGAAGCTCTTGGTGCTGTGGGACCTGGAAGTCATGTCTCTCTTTTTTGGAATCTTTATATAACTCTCCTTGAGTGTGGCATCTCTACGGGGCAAGTTGTTCAATTGGCTTCTGTTCTTCTCCACAGCTTGATTCTCACTTGAGTCCATAGCCAGGTCTCTCCTCGGCTGCCAGGGTCTTTGTTCCATGAAGTCATTTCCTCTGCTGACTGCTTTTCTGCATCATATCTGTCTCAAGTATGTGTCTCTACTCCCTCAATTATGGCTCTAGTTTTCTCAAATGGATGAACTCTTGAGTGTTGAATAATGTGTCTAGTTGCTACTAGATGCCATTGTGGTTGGGAGTAGAGGGGAGAGAGAAATATCTTCCTTCTCCATTCAGGGGTTTCCTCAAAAAAGGACCCCAAACCTATACATCCTCTAAGAAATGTTATCCTTTGTGGAAAAATTGGAACACTAATGCATTGCTGGTAGAGTTGTGAACTGATTCAACCATTCTGGGGAGCAATCTGGAACTATGCCCAAAGGGCTATAAATAATTTCATACCCTTTGACCCAGTAACACCACTTCTAGGGTTGTATCCCAAAGAGATCACGGAAGCAGGAGGAAGACCCATAAGTACAAAAATATTTATAGCAGCTCTTTTTGTGGTGGCAAAGAATTGTAAATTAAGGAGATGCCCATCAATTGGGGAATGGCTAAACACATTGTGGTATGTGAATATAATGGAATACTGTTGTGCTATAAGAAACGAGGAGTAGATGGATTTCATATTTACTGGAGAGGCTTATACAAATTGATGCTGAGTGAGAAGAGCAGAACCAGGAGAAATTTGTACACAATTACAGACACAATGTATGTGTGACAACTAACTTTGATAGACTGGACTCTTCTCAGCAATGCAGGGTTATAAGCTCCAAAAGACTCATGATGGGGAGAGATGGCCACATTCAGAGAAAGAACTAGAAAGAACAGAGTTTGAATGCAGATTGAAGCAAATTACTTGCTCTCTTTCTTTTTCTTGTTTGGTTTGGTTTCCTCTCTCCCATTGTTCATTCCATCCCATACAATCCTTCTTTATAACCTTTTATAACCTGACTAATGTGAAAGTATTTGCAGATACTATACTTAATTATATGCTGCCGTAGTGGGGGGGGGGGAGGGAGAGAAAATTTGAAACTCAAGGAATTGTGGAATTGAATCTAAAACTAAAAGTAAAAAAACAAATTAATAAAGACAAAAAAAACCCCATTATCCTTCAAACCTATTTAAAAGCATGCAAAGGCAGGTCCAGTTGTTTTTTTACCTTTTAATTCCATCAGTAAAAGGTATTCACAAATCATAAAGGATTCAAGGCATATGTAGTGTCCGAACATGCATATGTGTGTATGTGTGTGTGTGTGTGTGTGTGTAGGTTAGTCAAGATCAATGCTCCCAATTTTTTTTACCATTCCCTAAGGGTTGTTATATGATGTGTATGAACAGCTTTATAAATGTATAAAGACACATGAATGTATATTTACACCTACCTGTGTCTGTAATAAAATATATAACAATATAGCTATAATAATATGATTATCTCTGCATTTCCAAAGTACATTTAAGGCATTGATTGTGATTGAGCTATAGTAACATTCTGTTCAGACTCCATTAATAGTATTTATTATACATGCTGTTACTTTCACTGAAAAGGTTTGCAAAGCAGATTTTTAGGGTAAACATTCTTGTTTGAAGAATATTTGACCTCTTTAAGAGAACAAGTTCTTTCGGATCATTAGAAACACATATTACAATGAATGTCTGTTAGTTACAGTAACTTTGTCTTTCATTAAAGCAAGTTCACAGGTCTGTACTTGGTAATATAACACTTAATTAGCCCAGTTCATGTTACCATATGTCCTGGAAGTAATTTAAACGAGCATGAAGAAAAAATTTATGATTCAAACTTTCCCCTAATTTAGATTTGACCTTCCTCCATTCCCTTTTTCTCCAGTTAATAGTATTTTACTTTAATCAATGATGATAAGCTTATGTTATAAAATGACCCAGTTAAAGAATAGGAACAATGATGGAGATGCTTTATTTTGAAGGAAAGTATATGCTTATTTTGTATAATTACAACTTTGTTTTGAATTATTAAATATGAAACACTTATGTGTACCAATGTTATGCTCTTCAGTGTTACTGTGATTATCTTTAAATAAGCATTAATATGATGATTTATCTGATTAGTCATATCTGGAATGATTTCATAAGAAAAATCCAGCTCTGCAAGTTTATTGAGCTATGACTCTAACACCACAGGAGACACTGAGGGAATTTGGGAGGACAAGAAAAAAAGGAATTCACTGTCAGTGACATACTCATTCTTTCTTTCAGCAAACACTGATTTAGCACCTGGTCTGTATCAGGCAAACACTATGCTAGGTCCTAGTGATAGAAAGGAAAGAAAAGAGAGTTCCTGCCCTTGAGGAGCTTCCATTCCATTTCATGACATTGGAGGAAGGGAATAATGTATCATGTATGTGAATACAAACTACATAAGAAGTAAACACAAAATGATTTGGTGAGGTAAGGTACTAGCAACTGGTGAGGAATTCTGAGATGTGGAAGGGAGGATAAAGGATGTGCCATGCATGGAAGCGTCTGTGCCAGGCACGAGATGGGAGGCAGGGTGTCCTGTCCTTACACATGAAGTAAAGAATAGACCAGCATCATCCTGAGGGCCTAAATGCCTTATACTTATCTTTGTGCTTGATGTAGTCTCTAGTCTGGTAGAACACATGCTCCTGAGGGCAGGCATGATTTTATCCCCCTAAACCAGTGCTTTGGATGTAGTTCGCAGTTGGCAAATGTTTGTTGTATGGGATATGGCTTCTAGATACTAAGTTCTTGAGAATATCATAGAAGGGAATGATAAAAATATGGCCCACCTGGACATATGTAGCAGGCTTGAAGTCTCTACTCTTGGGAGACAGTGACTTAAGAAGAAGAAAATGTTTGCTCATTTTATTCAGCCAAGATTCTTTTTGTCTCTGGTGGGTTGGCTGTTTGCTCTGGCTTCGTGACATCATCATTCTTCCTGCAATCATGTTTTAAGTGCTTGCTATCTCTTTTCTGCTTCTAGGCATACTTCCGACAGGGTGTTGCTCTCCAATATCTTGGACGCCATGCAGATGCTCTGGCAGCCTTTGCATCAGGCTTGGCCCAGGATCCCAAGAGTCTACAACTTCTGGTTGGGATGGTGGAAGCTGCCATGAAATCTCCCATGCGAGGTAAGACTATGGAAAGTACTTGAAATAACAGTGATATCGAGTTGTGAATTCCTACCTCCAAAGGCAACCCAGTACTGAGGAAGGTGTCATTTGCTAAGATCAGATATTTCATGTAAAAGAAAGTTGCCATCTAGAATTCCCAGCTAATGAGGCAACATCAGACAGAGAGACAGGAGACAGGATCCACAAACCAATTTTGTCACTGACTGGATGTCACTGACTGTGGTGTGTGCTTCCTTCCTTACTGGTGGTTCATTTGTCTGGAGAGTTTATGGAGAAGGGACTCCTGTGCTAGTGCCCTTTCCATTTGCTTACGTTCCAGGAGAACCTTTTCTGCCACTCTGTCCTGCAGAGCCGGAGGCAACATCTCCTCCATCTGTGCCTCCCACAGTTTTTCTCTTCCCAAACTCCCTTCCTCCTCCACTTTATGCTTCATGAAAGTGACCTCTCATTCCCCCTTTGGTTTCTTCTAGAACCCTTTGTCTGGATCTCTCCTGGGCTGTTCCTTTTACACCTGGCCTTGTAGTCTATTTATCCTCAGATATGCTCTGCTTTCCCTGGGAGACTCTGAGTTCCTTTAGGATAGACCTGCCTGCACCATGTCCTGTTCACTGTTTTCTTCCCCATCTCAGTGCCTTCGCACATACTTGGAATGTATTTCCTTCTGTTTGACTCTGAAAATGCCAAGCTTCCTCCGGCTGAACTCTCAAAGACTCTTCCTACAGGAGATCTACTCTTTTTAATTTCCCCTTGTATTTGCTTATATGGCTTCCTGATGCTCCTACAATGGAATAATAATCCTTTGAGTGCAAGGACATTTTTGTTTTAGTCTTTGTATTGCCAGGACCTAGGATATTGCTTGGACAGTATCTCAGCAGCTGCAGCCACAGCTGTAGCACAAGCGCGAACACACACAGACACACACACAAACACACACACACACACTCTCATGCACACACACACACACTTGTGCACACACATGCATTAATATATCTTTAGATAAAGGAGAGATTTTTAATTTTTCTGTGCTTATTTGATTTGACTTTAAAACTTCTCTAAAATAGTCCGTTTACATTTTAATTTTATTTAATTTTTTTAAATCTTAAGGAAATCAATGTGTTTTCTTTGGGGATGGTTCATATTTGCCAGAAGTATCTTATTAATTAGAAAGGATCTTAGGAGTTTTCAGCCTTCAAAGAGGAATTAGGAAGAACCCCTACAGCAGGGGTTCTTAGTCTTTTTTTTGTGTCTGGGATGTCATTGGTAGACCAGTGAAACCTAGATTTCTTTAGAATATGATTTTTAAGGCATAAAGTAAAGTGTATAGGATTACAAAGGAAAGCAACTGTATTGAGATAGTTATCCAGATTTGTTAAAAGTAAAGAAAAACATAAACTCCCAGGCTCAGGTGAAGAACCCTTTCTAAAGCAATCCTTAGAATAAGGGAAAACTAAGGATGGAACCAAGATATAGGCATAGCAGAACAGTTGAGCATCTCGCCCCCATCCCAAACTTCTCCACAAAATTCTGGAAGACACCTCAGCCTGAGCTCTAATTGGGAAATACAAGAAAAAGTTCCAGCCCAGGTCAGCATAAGAATCCTACACCAACGACCTGGTGACAGGGATGTTCAGTCCACAGTCCCAGAAGAAAACGACCCTCAAGCTTCTTCAAGAAAAGCTGTGCACAGCTTGTGTGCAAGGAGAACCGGAGTCCCTGGAAGCCACGCAGCAAGAGTATGTATAAAAAGAGAGCCAAAGATGAGCTTAAAAACCGAAGAAGAGGCTAGCAGGGAAATGGGAAGAGGAATGACAGCGGTGGGAGGAAGATTTGGAGAGAAGGTTGATAGCATGGCTCAAGGGAAAACAACCTCGCCGAAGAAACAACTCCTTGAGTTAACCCAATAGAAGCTTCTCTTGACTCCATGAGACAAGAAATACTAAAATCAAAATCAAAATCAAAGACTGAAAAAAAATGCAAAGTATCTTGTAATAAAAGCAATTGGTCTAAAAATAGATCAAGGAGAGAGAATTTAAGAATCCTTGAAAGCCATGACTACCAAAAAAAAAAAATGAAGAAACTAGACACCATATTTCAAGAAATCACACAAAACAAAACAAAAAACACAAAACTGCCCAGACCTTTTAGAATCAGAGGGAAAAGTAGAAATAGAGTTACCTCCTAAATACCACCCCCCAAATAATAACTCCAAGTAAAGTTGTAGTCAAAATCCACAGGAAAAATACTGCAAGCAGCCAGAAAAAGAATTCAAGTACTGAAGATCCACAGTGAGCTCAGGCAAGGTGTAGTAGCCATCACTTCAACAAGTGGAATACAGTATGAAAGGAAGCAAAGGATGTACGTTCACAACCAGGAATAATGTTTCTGAACAGACTGAGTATATAATCCTTTGGGGGGAAATGGAATTTTAATGAAAAAGAAGACTTCCAAGAATTCCCAATGAAAAGACCAGAGCTGAGTAGGAGTCAAGAGAATTCCCAATGAAAAGACCAGAGCTGAGTAGGAGTCAAGAGAAATGTAACAACCTAAACATGAATGAGCAATTGTAAGACACTGAGCAACTGTTTACTTTTTTGATAATGGGGAGATGATACAAGAATCCTCTCAAAACTCTATCATCATTAGGGGTCATATCAGGGAATCTAAATAGTCAGAGGAACTGAGGGTAGTCCTGTTATGTTTTGCTGATCTTGAAAGAAGAATAGAAAGAGTGGAAGAGAAAAAGGAGGCCAAAGGATGGGGGAAATTATCTCATAGAACATAATTGGCATGTACAAGTAGAAATCTCTATAAACATGGAGGGAGAGGGGAGAAGAGGGAGTGATACTTAAACCTCTGGACAGAGGAGGGGAAAAGTTTGCACACAGAGCTGGGCACTTAAATGAATGTTATTCAACAGGGAAATGGAGATAAGGGAAAGGAGCAAATAAGAGGGTAGATTAAGACAGGAATTAATCTTGAATGAAACAAGTCTTAAATAAGAGTTGGAAACAAAGTGAAGGGAAATTTTCAGAGTAGGATAGAGAGAACATAATTAAAAATCATAGATGTGTGTGTGAATGGCATGCACATACCTATAAATGGAAAAGGACAGTATAATATATTAAAGGCAAAATTCATTATATGTTGTTTACAAAAATATATTTGAAACATGCATAAAGAGTTAAAATAAGGGACTGGAGGAAAACCTTTTATGCTTTTGATGAAGTAAAACAATAGCAGTTATAGTCATGATCACCAACAAAGAAATGTAAAAAAAGACAATTTAAAAACATAAACAGGAAAACTGTATTTTGCTGAAAGGTACCATAGACAGTGAATTCATATCATTACAATATATATGCATCAAATGGCATAGCATCTAAATACTTAAAGAAAAAGGATAATAGGGAGAAATGGAAAATAAAACTGTTATAACAGGGGACCCCAATTTATCACCCTTGGACCTAGACAGCTCCAACAAAAAAATAATCAAAATGAAGACAGAGAGGAACTGAATAGAAATGATAGAACTTGGGACGTTTTGAATGGGATCAGAAAGGAGTGCACACATTCCCTCAGCTGTGGGTGGCACCTCTATAAAAACTGACCATGTGTTAGGACATAAAAACCTCACAGGGGGTGGTGAGGTGGCGCAGTGAATAGAGCACCGGCCCTGGAGTCAGGGGGACCTGAGTTCAAATCTGGCCTCAGACACTTAATCCAAAACTAGTCATGTGACCTTGGGCAAGTCACTTAACCCCAATCGCCCTGTCTTTCCCCCTCCAAAAAAATATAAAGTGCTTTAATAAATCAATGAGAAAACATGCACTAAGTGCTTACTATGTGGAAAGCCCTATTCCAGGTGTGAAAAAGGTTCAGAGTTTAGATGAGGCACAAGACTCAGGATGTGTAGGATGTATGGGGGGGACCTGGAGGCCCCCAGCACAGGCTGCTGGAATGTCATGTCCACGGGCCACTCATCTGCTCCACAGACTGTCTCACCATGTGTGTCCCCAGTGACTTGCATCATCTGCCATCCCAGCCTGCCACCCGCACCAAATCTGAGCCCTAGATCTCAGGCCCCAGTCCCTGGCTGGGTGGAGCCACTCATCTCTAGACTGATGCCTGAGTGTGTGCACCTTGGCTCCTCTCTTCCTCGGTGGGCCCTAGACTCTGCACCAGGCTCCAGTTTCATGGCTCACCCCACCATGCCTTTGGGCCATCTCATTTTCTCTCTGACACCGCTGGATAATCCTCTTCCCCTTTTTCATCTTCTCAGAACAAAATTCCCTTCCCTGATTACCTCTCCCTCGGATGGGTCACCTTCTATTAAAATATAAGATCTTTGAGTGAATATTCTTTTGCTTTAAAAAAACAAATAAACAACTTGTATCCATCCCCAGTGCTTAGCACAGTGTCATATATAGTGCTTCACAAATGCCTTTTCATCCATCCATCCATCCATCCATTCATTCATTCATGGACACACAGTTAGTACAAGGCAAAACCAGAACCTGGGGTCTGGTCCTATGTCTTGGACGTAGTGCCCCACACTGCCTTGATCCTTGATCCTTGATCCTTGATCCCACATTGTCCTTCACCATCAGTCAGTAAACGTGACGGCTGGCTGATGTTTTCATAGAGAGGTATGTGGGAGCATTCCCCGTAGCTGAGGGAAAGGGGCAGTGAAGGTAGTGGTTGATAGTGGTGAGAGAGAATTTGATTGTTGGGGACCAGTTCTCCATGGGGATTTGAGTATTGCCCAGGGCTGCCCCCAGGGTGGCCTGGCTGCATTCAGTGAGACTTCCTGTGCCTCCTGCAATCATTGTGGCATTGCACATTTTATACAAACTCGAGGAAGAAAACCACAAAAATCCCAAACTACCCACGTGGGCTTGTTCCACCATCTCCTAAAGCCTGAAGATTGAGTTTCCTTGTTAAAAGTCCAACTTTTACCTTGAGGCAATTTCTACTCATGTTCAGAATTTTCTTATTATGACAGTAACAATGACAGCTTGCCTTTACATTAGTGCTTCACAATTTTAAAAGCTCTTTCCTCATGGCAGCCTCATTAGGCAGGTTGTCCATGTTATTTTCTTCCATTCTACAAATGAGGAAACTGAGGTTCTAGAGGTTAAGTCTCTGTTCAGGGCCACAGAGCTCCTGAGCGTCAGAGCTAGGAGTTGCTTTCTGGCCGGGTGCCTGGTTTCTCTACACTACCAGGTGGCCACACTTTCTCCTAGGTCGTTCTGGGAAATTTGGAGCTGCTGCTCCCTCTCACCATTCCACATGTATTTTTAGATACTGAATGGTTTACTCCAGGGTCCTTTGTAGCCTGTAATTTGGTCTTTATAATTGAATATGTTGAATGCATTCAGATCTTGGCTTCCCTAAGGAAAAAATAGACAATAGTGAAGTTTAGTTGAAATATTGGAGACCAGGGACTGGACTTTTGATTTTTCTTTCAGTTCTGCTGCTGACTGGCTTTGTGATCTTGGGAAAGTCACTGCCCTTTCAGAGCCTCGGTTTCCTCCTCTGAAAATGAGGCACTTGCCCCTGGTGACCTAGAAATAAGTTTGTCTCAAAAAGAGCTGGTGTTCTTAATGGAGGGCAACCCCAATATTAAGGAGATCTTGGACTGTGTTGAGAAGGGCCCAGATCCTAGTGATAAGGGGGTGAAGTCTCACTGATTTTCCCCTGGCCAGCTCTGGGCGACATGTTTTAGGAAGAACACTGACAAGCAGAGTTTGTCCAGAGGGCAATGAGGATGAGGAAGAAACTGGAGTCCATGTGAGGGTCAGTGAAAGCAGCTAGGGCTATTTGGCCTGGAGACAAGAAGACACAGGAAGGCTGTGAGAGCTGTGTTCAAGCATTTGAAGGTCTGGTATGGGGAAGAGGGATTTGCCCCATTCTTCTTGGCCCATGGAAAGGGCAGGAGCAGCTGGGGCGGCTCCAAGTGTCTGGGAAGCAAACTGAGGCCGATGTGAAGGACACACTTGCTGAGCACTAGGATTAACCCTGAGTGGGTCCAACCTCAGGGGTGAGTGGGTTCTCCTTCACAGGAGGTCATCAGCCAGAGACTGGATGAGGAATGTCATAAGGGTGTTCTTTCCCAGAGAGGCAGCACGGGGTGGTAGAAAAACAAGAAATTTGGCCCTAAAGAAGTGGGGTCTCGGCCAGAAGCGCAGGGAAGGGGAGTCGCTGCGGTTTCCTGCTTCAACAGTGCTTGAACGGAACCCGCTGCTCGATTCCCGGCCGGAGCCGCCCTTCGCCACCTCTCCACCTTCACCTCCACTAACCAACACTTCTTCCGTCCTACCGTCGAGCAGCAGCCGCCCGCTCAGCCGCCCCCGGCCGTCCCCGCCGCCACCGCCGCAGCCACCTCTGCCTCCTCCGCCGACGCCATGACCACCTCGTCCCCCTCTCAGGTGCGGCAGAACTACCACCAGGACTCGGAGGCCGCCATCAACCGGCAGATCAACCTGGAGCTCTACACCTCCTACGTCTACCTGTCCACGTCCTACTACTTCGAACGCGACGACGAGGCGCTCAAGAACTTGGCCAAGTACTTCCTGCACCAGTCACACGAGGAGCGCGAGCACGCCGAGAAGCTGATGAAGCTGCAGAACCAGCGCGGCGGCCGCATCTTCCTGCAGGACATCAAGAAACCTGACCGCGACGACTGGGAGAGCGGGCTGAACGCAATGGAGCGTGCTCTGCACTTGGAAAAAAATGTCAATCAGTCGTTACTGGAATTGCACAAGCTGGCAACTGACAAGAATGACCCCCACTTATGTGATTTCAGGATGAACAGGTCAAGTCCATCAAACAGCTGGGTGATCACGTAACCAACCTGCGCAAGATGGGGGCCCCCGATTCTGGCATGGCGGAATATCTTTTTGACAAGCACACCCTTGGAGACAGTGACAACGAGAGCTAAGCCACACCTGGCTTCCCCCACACCTGGGAACTGTGGGCGACACTCCTACTGTCTTTCAGTGCATGCATATTTTGGTTATCTGACCTTTTCATAATCTGTACCAAAAAACTACCACCATTTACATCCCAATAAAGTGACTTGGTACTGATGAAAAAAAAAAAAAAAAAAGAAGTGGGGTCTCAATCCCCACAGATTGGGACTCTGCCACTTCCTGATTATGGGATTTGGGGCAGGTCATCTCTTCTGGACCTCAGTATCCTCAAAGTGTCAAATGAGGAGATTGGATGAAGCAGTCTCTGAGTTCCTATCCTGCTCCCATTCTGGGCTCCTGTGACCTTGGATACCCCTCCTGACTCAGATGCTGGGCTCTGATTCTCTTCTGTCAGTCAGAACTGACCCATTGTCCTTCCTGTAGGTGGAGCCAGTGGAGGGTTCCACTTAGCTTCTGTAGCCAGTCTTGTTCTCTTCTGCCTGTACCTGACTGTCCCCTTCTGGGCTGCTCTTCAAGTGTTCCTGGGCATCCACACAATGTCAAAGTGTCCTTTTTCACTCTGTAGTAATCTGATTGAAGGAATAAATGCTCTAGGCCTCAGTCAGTTTGGAGTTTATTGTGGTAATGTTGATTCAGGTGAGAGATGCTTTGTCAAGAAATGAGACTTGAGGTCATAAATTGTGAAAATTGCATTTTCACCCTGTTCAGTTGTCCAGCAGCCCTTCAGTGCTACATAAGGGAGAAGCCAACCTGAAGCTCATTTCCAGGAAAGGGGACAACAGCTGCTATAGAAATGCCACTTGGTAGCAGGCAGGGTTCAGTTCAACAGTCTGAAGAAAGCAAAGGGAAGGGAAAGGACCATAGATATCTCTTACAGGCATTTGTACTCAGAGGGAGGCCTTGAGTCCAGCTCCCTCCTGCTGTGCAGCTCAGAAGGCTGAGGCTCAGAGCTAATGGGACTTGTACCAAGTGTCACAGCATAAGGGCCAGAATTTGAGCCCAGCTCTTTGGACTCCAAATCTAGCACCTTTTCACTGCATCGCCCTCTCGGGTCTAACCTCCTCCTTTTACAGCTCTGAAAACCCAACACCTGAGATGAGATGTGGTGACTGTAAGCAGATGGCCCAATGGCCAGTTAATGGGGTGCTGACCCTTCCCCAAGTGTTCTTGCTGTTGCATTTTGCTGCCCTGCTAACTCTCATGGAAAAAGAGCTTCTTTTTCCCCTTCTGATGCCCTTCTAATTTCTAGCTCATATCCTTCCAAGTGATGCTTTAAAATAGAGTTGTGAAAGAGAATAAATAGGTATAGATGGTGGACGTGTCATTTTGTGGCTCTCTCTTTTTTTATGGATTTGCAAATATTTTGCTTTCTTCGTATCTGAGTCCAGCACAGAGAAGGCAAGCCTGGGACAAGACATTGGCTTCTAAGTGAGGAAGGCAGTGACTTTAGGCTGAGTGGCTGCTCCCAGCCCTTACCTTCAGCGCAGATGATCAGAGCTGTTAAGGAACTAAGAGTGCAGAACAAAGGAAATCAGAGCTAGAAAGAGCAGTAGAGAAGACCGTGGGGCTTTCCTCTCATTTTGTAATTTCCTTTCTCCTGGCTGCTTGTAGACTGTGGCTTTTGTCATTGGAATTGTTAACTTTCACCACTGTGTATCTTGGAGTTTGCAGCATAGGCTTTTTTTTTTCTTCTAGAGGCAATCTGTGGCTTCTTCCTATTGGCAGTATGTTTCCTGTGTTCTGAAATTCTGGACAGTTTTATTAAAATATTTCTTGCATCACAATAAGTTTTTTTAAGCTTGTATTTTTCTGAAAGCAAGTCGTTTCTATGCATGCCATCTTTAGGAATATTTTTAGCTTGTGAGGAGATCATCTTTTTAAACATAATTGCTTTTAGTGTCTTGTCCTTCTGTGTGTCTGCCTTCTCAGTCAGTAACCTTCTCTTTTGTTTCTTTGCCACTATGGCTTCCAGTTTCTCTAGTCTGCCCATTATTTCTGCTGTGAAGGCTGTAAATTCTATTCCCATAATGTTTATTTCTCTTTTAAACCTTTTGGGAACATCCTGCTATGGTTCCATGCTCTCTTGGGAATCTGTAGCATCCTCTGCTTCATGAAGTGTTAATTCATTTTCCTTTGTCTTGGGATATTTATTCATAGATATCTGGATTCTTTTAGTTGATCTGGAGGCCATATTGCCTTTTGTTATTAACTGTCCCTACTGGTTTATCTGCTTATGCTCAAAGTCTTTGAGTTTTCATCCTCATGAGATCTTCAGTAATTGGACTGCCTCCCCCTTCTCCCCCCCATTCCTTCTGTCACTCACTTTCTGCCTGCTTCCTCTTTGATCCGGGCTTCCCTAGAGGCTGGACCTCCAAGCCCTTTCAGTTTCCTCACACAGTGGGAACTTCCTATTTCTCAGGTCCCAGGCCCTGCCCCAGGTGATTTCTGGGGTGACAGAAGTGACCCCAGCTAGATGCGGGTCTCCTCCCTGCAGCCTTGGTAGAGGGCTACACAGGCCCCCAGCCCCCTTCTTGCCCCAGTTCCTCTGTTCTCCACTTGCTTGGTTGAGTTTTGTTACAGCCCGGGGCACTGCTGTGCAGCTGTTTCAGCCTGAGCAAGCTTCAGTCTTTTAGTTTTCTGACAGCAGCAGGAGGAAATGAGAGTAGAGCTGGGTCAGACTGGGCAGCGGTGCTGTCGGGCCATGTGGGCAGTCAGGAGGAAGTGCTCGTGGTTGGGGGTTAGTTTTGTCTGCCCTTATGTCATCCATGTGTTGCTTCATTAGGGTTCTTAATGTCCTAGATGGCAATAGCTGGAATGACTTTATTTCTTTCGTATAATTCTGATTTTGGGGTGGTTTTGAAAGGTGGTAAGGATGAGGAAGAATGTCTAGTCCTCCATCTTCATGCCCACATGACCCAGCCCTTGCCCCCATTTTGTAGAGATGGAAACTGAAAATCATAAAGACCTAGGTTGTCCCACAATGGGTTGTCCCGTGGCTACTCAGCTGCTTCTGGATTTGTAGAATTTCACAGTTGGAAGAAGCCTCAGGGTCCAGCTGGGCCAGCCCACACCTGAAGGAAAAAACCCAATAGCCTTCTATAAATTAGAGGTCAAACAAGTGATCCTTCCACCTTTGCTTGAAAAGCTCCTATCTCCTGAGGCCACCCACACCTGTTCTGGAGAGTAGCTTAGAACCTGTATTCTGTGTTCTTCCCATTCTGGCACCCAGTACTGAGCCATGGCTGCCTCCAGTTCAGTATCAGAGCCCAAATGATCAGTTTTATCAAAATTCACGCGTGTTCTTTATTTTATTTTTTACGTGCTAGCTTCATTTTTCTGACTCCCATGATTATCGCATATGCATGAGGCAGACTTATTTCCCAGGATCATCATTGCTGAGCTTTCTCATAGGACCTTGTTTCGTTCCCTAGGAATTTACTTCTCTTGTGATGTGGTGTTGATTCTTGTCTCCTTACTGAACTCTAAGTTTCTTGAGGGCAGCAATTTTACCTCACCTAGACTTTGTATCTCCTCGACTGCCTAGAACAGGCCTTTGCAGATCAGAGGTGCTTAAAAATGTTTTCTGAACACAGTGATTAAATATTCCATATGCGTTTCTTCTCTTGGTTTCTGCTAATTGATTCATGTTGTCCAATTGTGCAGGGTTGAGCTCAGGAGCAACTTTACCTTTTTCTTCCCGAAAGAATTTGAGAATTCTTCTATAATCGCTGCTCTTCCTTAACTCAAAATCCAGATCCATCTATATGGAGATGTCTTTTTTTTATTCTTTTTCTTTGCCTGTCTGTCCCACACATTCTTTCCTTCTTTTGTCTTATTTGCTTTTCTCCCATGAGACTTAAGTTCAGATCTCAATGCCAGTGGTTACCAAGTATGAAACCTTCAGATAACCCTCCTTACCATCTGAGCCTCAGTCTGCTTATCTGTGGGGCACATATACCACCTTTACTCTTTATCTCGCATTGCCTGTAAAGACCCAAAGGCTACACAACATGTTTCATCATAAAATAATAGCTGATGTTTGTGTGATGACTTTGGTTCTTGGCACATAGGCACGCAGAGTCTCACTTGAAATTTCCCTTATGTTGTAGTCTCTATAAAGTATTTCTATAGATGCACACAAATATGTATATGCAAACAGATATAGAGTTCTGTATGTATCTTGTGCAAGGGCATTGAGGGAGAATAACTGTGGCTTGTTGAAGAGCCTTTGTACTAGAGAGTAGTGGGAAATAAGACTTCCCTGGGAATGGTTCTAGCTTAAGGAGGACATTGATTACCAGGGAGAGGTGTTTGGGCTTGAAGTCATGAACATTCTAGAGCTTTTGTTGATATTTATGTTTGGGAACCCACCGCCTCAGGTAGGAGATGCCATTCCTCTGCCCAGAACTTGCAGTGGCTCCCAGGTACCTGTTAGGTAAAATGCCAGTTCCTCATCCTTGCCCAGGCTGGTTCCCACCTGCCTTTCCAGCCTGCCTTTCCCTTTATCTGTGCCTTTGCCTAGGCTCTGCCCACTGCCCAGGGCACACACATGCACCTCTGCCTCTTAGGCTTTCCAGCTTTCTTCATTTCATTTCAGGGGCCCCCTCTTAGGGGAGCCCTTTCTGGACCTCACAGTTGTTTTCTCCCTCCTCCATGTCCCAGGAACTGCTGTCTCTTCCCAGCTGACAGGGAGCCCCTTGAAGGCTGGGGCCCCTAGACTTTGATGCATGCCTGGTACATGAAGCAAGTGCTTCATAATGTGTCTTGCCAACATGGCTTAGGAGCATCTTCCAAACAAGGTCTTGGGGGGGGGGGGGCTCAGTGGTGGTGCTGTTGCTGTTTTGGTTTTGAACCTCCTCATTCTTGTCTTTTGTAGAGTCCCTCGAGCCCACATATCAGCAGCTTCAGAAGATGAAACTGGACAAGAGCCCCTTTGTGGTGGTGTCTGTGGTTGGCCAGGAGCTGCTGACGGCCGGCCATCACGGTGCCTCTGTGGTGGTCTTGGAAGCCGCACTGAAGATTGGCACTTGCAGCCTGAAGCTCAGAGGCTCTGTCTTCTCTGCCCTGAGCAGCGCTTACTGGTCCCTGGGCAACACAGAGAAAAGCACCGGCTATATGCAACAGGATCTGGATGTAGCCAAGACCTTAGGTACGGGCCTGAGGGCTGCCAGGTCTTTTGGGGGGTTCTTGTACAACAGACAGGAAATTCTTCTGTGAGCATGTATTGAGTGCCCATTGTGTGCCCAGCTTGGCTCACCTGAGGGCTCAGGTCTCACTGATTTTCCATGTAACCCACACCATACTTCTAAGAAGATGGAGGTGGCAAAGGCTTTATATTCTCCTTGGAGACGAGTTCATCAGTGAAGAGTTACAAGTTGAGATGGGATGGGCCTTTTGTTCTCATCTCATTCCTTCTCTCTGCTAAATAAACCGCCATCTCCGCAATCAGAGAGTTGGTTGCAGGGAATTTCCAGCTTGGGTGGCAGTTGGGGATTGGGTGGGTAGATGTGCAGCCCTGGTCATTGGTGTGTGTTTTACCTCCCAGGTGCCCAGGATCTCAGTCTACCTTTCTGTTACAGAGCTGCGTTGACATGGGGGCCAGCCCTCTGTCCATTCTTTTTGGTCTCTTCTATATTCAGAGGACATTATTGAAGGGGCTGTTATCTGTCTAATAAGGAAATATGCCCCATGATAACAGAACTGTTTGGCTTGAGAGTGGATCCATGGTATTTGGGCTTTGTGTTGGTGCCATTGGGGCACATCTGTGTCTGTCAGCTTTTGCTCTCGTTGGGGGCATCTCAAAGCAAATAGTCATAGCAGGGCTGCTTTGGGCTGACACCTAAGACCTTCTGCTCAGCAAGCATTAAGTGCTGCCTGCATGCAAGGCTTTGGACTGAGAAGCCTTTCTAACAGCTAGCTGGCTCTGCTAAATTTTGTAGAACCTTAGGCCCCAATCAGAACTGAGAAAGAAAGGAATGTTTGATAATGGGTTGAATTCAAGTGCCTGAACATGCCTGCTACTTATGGGTCATTGGCAGAGCATCTAAGGGACTCACAGAGCATCTGGCTTGTGTCAAGGTATTTAACCTCCCATTTCCTGGATGCCTAAACCCCTCACTTGGCTTGTGTGTTGTGAGTGGCTGAATAGTTCCTTGTGCAGGGGCTAAGTTTTATGCCCAGGGTCAATGAAAGAAAAAAATTATTCTTCTAGGAGATAGTGAGTTAAGGCTTAGATTTCATGGGGAAAATCAGTAGTTCTTTAATTGGGATGTTCTTAAGAGATAACCCTTCACATCGGGCCTCACAAAAGCTTTCATTTGCTTCTCTGCCACCCAGGTGACCAGACGGGCGAATGCCGAGCTCATGGGAATCTGGGCTCCGCATTCTTCTCCAAAGGGAATTACAGGGAGGCTCTCACTAATCACAGACATCAGCTGGTGCTGGCCATGAAGCTCAAGGACCGAGAGGTAGGAAGTGTGTTTACAGACAAGCTGGGGATCCTGGGTAGGCCACTCCCTGCCCTGGAACATGCAGCATCTCTTCTGCCTGGGATATGCAGGGCAGTCCAGGTTGTTCTTTCTCTCTGAAACATGTATACGATTCTCTTCAAGTGTAACCTAATTGTGGCTTAGAATGGAGGCCATCCTCAAGTTTTCCTTCAGTGGAAATCCTTTCTTTTTGACATCAGGGCCTATTGGCTGTTTCTTTGGGCATTTTGTCAGATCCTACGAGCATGTGAAGCTGGTGTCATCCAGGAGCTGTGGGAGTTCAGGAAAGAAACAGTAATGCACTTTTCATCTGAATTACAGCAGGGGTGTGAGGATAGTAAGGGCTCTCAGTTGTTGTGACCCCAGAGCGGGGAGGAGCTCAGACAGTGGCAGGAAGGTGCCCATGAGTCAAGGGATGGGCATCAGGAGACATCATTTGTAAACAGGATTGCATTTTACACGTTTGCTCTCAGCCCTCATTAAGGGGTATTATATTAGTGACACATTTTATAGTCATGCTAATCCCAGCTATTCTGAATGTAGAAAAGCTATCAGTCACAAAGCCTCTGCACGCAGCTTCAGGTAGGGGCAGGGCCCCAGGCCCTCCCTCAGAGCCCACTGGTTCTGACTCTGCTTCTGGTTTTTGGTAAATCACTGTCGATTAGAAATAACCAGTTAGAAAGGAGATGAGAGGGAGAGAAGCACTTTGGCAGCATTGTCACGTAGCTGTGTGCTGGGTGAGAGGAGAAAGGAAAGCTGTAAAAAGCCGATGCAAGTATCATCTGAAGTGTACTGGATGGTGGTCGTCGAGTTCAGCTACAGCAGGATCTGCCCCTCACTAGTCCAGAGCATTGGGCAATGCGTGATGATGTGTGTGGCAGTTAGTGACCCAGAACCTTCTAGAAAAGACTACATTATATTCCATGCAAAGCATTTCAGAAGGCAGGGATATGCATATGTGTGTGATGCTCTTAAAAGAGATTTCCAGCCCAAATGGTTAAAATAAAATAAAAAGTCAGGGTAGTGGAAGTGTAAATGTCCAAGGCTGAGCACACTCTTTCTTCACGTGGAGCTGATTCTGTGAAAATATCAGATAGATGAGATGTTGATCTATTACTAAAACTTCAAGCTGTAGATTTTCACTGGGTTAGGTAGAAGGAGCTATGCCCTGATTAATGGCAAGGAAGTATTCATGTAACAATTGGTATTTTTTAAAAAGAAAGAAAAAGAAGGCAAATGTTATTGATTTTCTTTTATCTTCACAGTAGGGCATTTCATTATGGTCAGTGTTATCTAGGCTCTGTAAATCTCTGCCTTTGTATATTTTCAGCAAATCAGTGAATTCTAAGGACCAGAGGGACACTGGGAGGTCATCTGGACCAGTCCCCTCCCCGCATGTTAGCCTGGACTAACAATGTTAGCATTGTTAATTCAGGTTTTCAAGATATGGAGGAAGGAAATTCAACAGCCTACTGTCCAGGAAGCTCTTCACCTCTAGGTGCTGGGCACGTGTCAGGCTGTTTAAACCCATTTCCCTTTCTCTGTTCTGTGGGGAGCTAGAGCACAGCTGGCTGCCATTATCCGAGGTCTTGGGCTATTCTCTCTCCATTCTGAAAAAATACCAATCAGTCTTTGCTCAGAGGTTCTATTAGTTGAAACTTGAGTCATCTGGACTGCTCTCCTCTGGGCCTTTTCCACCTTCTCTGGGGTTCTCTGAGGTTGGACAGCCTTGATATACTCGTGGGACATCAGCAATAACCTGAGCAACGTGTGTCCAGGATGCTTGCGTGTGGTCTAACTTTATTTTGCTGCTTCCTCTTTGGTCCAGCTTGACTGGGAGGCCACACGGAGCCATGGGAGCAAGCAGGGGACTGGGAGGCAGAAGTCTTGGGTTCAGGTCCCAGATCCACTGCTCACCTCACCTCAGTAAGCCTCAGTTTCCATATCTGTACAATGGTGTAACTGCTCACGCTGCATCTCCTGCTGGTGATGTGTGTGAGCTGTGATGATGCTTTGTGTCTGTCACACCTTGTAGGGATTCAGCTTTTCCCTTCCTCTGCACTGTGCTGCCCTGCACATTTACATTTACACCCCAATCCTCATTTTATTCCTGGCCACTCAAGGTTAGAATGTGCTCCCTAGCCCAGAGATGTTGCCTTTGTCGTGCCCACAAGGTGGGCAGAACAGGACAGGACCGTTTGTCCCTCAGCTGTGGGCCCAGAGCACCCCACAGTTCTGTTTTCCCATAGAATGATATCAATGACAACTGTAACCTGTCTGTGGCGGGTGTTAGAGACAGGTACATCCGTGTGTATGTACACACGTGTGAAACATGCACGCCTCTTAAGAGCAGTGCATGTCAGTGCTGAAGGTCCAGTGGCAGAGAAGGGAGCTGGCACCCAGAGAGGGGAAGGAACAGGTCTGCAGTTACACAGCAGACAAGCCGCCCAGCCAAGCATGAGGGATCTTCTTTACATTGTCCTTCATGGCTCCCGGCCTTCTTTGGGCTCTCGGGATTCAGCAGCCTGATACAGGGAAGAGAGCTCAGGATCTGGACTCCAATGTGGCCTTCATCAGTCATATCTGACTCTCTGTGACCCCATTTGGAACTTTCTTGGCAAAGATACTGGAGGGGTTTTCCATTTCCTTCTCCAGATCATTTTACAAATGAGGAAAATGAGGCAAACAGGGTGCTGTGATTTGCCCAGGGCCACATAGTTAATAAGGACCTGAGGCTGGATTTGAACTCAGACCCTCCTGATTCCAGGCCAACGATCCATCCACTGCACCTTGCTGCCCTGGACTCCAGTGATCAGGATTTAGATCATGACTCTGCCTATCACTCCCTGTGTGATCTTGGACAGATTATGTTTCCTTACAGTTTCCTCATTGGCAAAATGAGAGCGGATCAGATGGGCAAAAACAACAAAAAACAAAAATCCTGAATGTCTGAGGGGCTGCAGGCAGACGGCATGCAAGCATACTTTTGGTAGAGCTGTGAATCCATCCATCTGTTTTGGGAAATTTGAAATTATACTTTAAAAAAATTGTTCAAGTGTCTATGGCCTTTGATCCAGAAATAGCAGTACAGGCACAAACCCCTCAGGAGCCCAAGACAGAAGCAAGGGTCTCCGAACAAACGAAAATAATGAGAAAGGCAGGTCTAGAGGAGGAGGAAAGCAGGGGCCCAGCATCAGGCAGTGATTGAATGCATTTTAGTACTTGCATGTGCTGAATGATGAGGAAAGATGTGCATGAGATAATTCAACAGATAGAAGGAGAAGCAGACTGCTTGTCAGAGCACAGAAGTGTTGGGGAAGCGCTGGAGTGGGATATGGGAGCGTGGCACAGGCCACAGACCTGCCAGCATTTCAGGCACTGCTGTGGAAGCCTGCCTTCTACCTCTCAGCAGAGATGCCAAGGCCAAGGCAGAGTGTGGAGCCTGTCCTTTCACCCCAGGAACGTGCTGGGATTTGTATTACTGGACCCTACTGAGGTGTTACAGGGGAGGCTGGGAGGAGATACCAGGAGGTGAGAGAAGGGTGGGGCGGGGGGCTTCGGAGCAGAGGGCCTCCTAGGAGCAGCCCTAGTGGAGGGGTTTTAACTTTCTGGGAGGTGCTCATGGCCATTGTGCCCTGGCCCTGAAGAGCAGGGCCTGTGCTGGGCTGGGCTGTGCAGCACCTCCTGCAGACCCGCCCTCTGATCAGGACACTCTTTACTCTTTGAAACTCTGAGGAAGGGAACATCAATTTACCCTTTTCGTAGCTTAGGAAACTGAGGCAGTCAGAAGTGGAGTGACTCTGAGGGCTTCTTGGCTCCTTGCCCAGCATTCCTACCCAGCGTCATTGGAAACGATCACTGACATAGTGGAAAGGGAGTGTTTTCCTTGTGTACGTTCGATTTCTTTATAAGAAGGCCTGGACTTTGAAGTTGGAGGACCTGTGTTCAAATCCTGACTTTACCCCCATCTCTTGGTATCCCAGCCTTATTAGGGGTAGATCGGTAGCTCTGTGGCTAGAGCATTAAGCTTAGAGTCAAGAAGACCTGAGTTCAAATGTGGCCTCAGATACTTACTAGCTGTGTGACCCTGGGCCAGTCACTTTACCTCAGTTTCCTCAATTGTAAAATAGGGATCATCATAGCACCTACCTCCCAGGGTTACAGTGAGGATCGATCACTTGAGGTCATGCATGTAGAGCACAAAGCCTTGCTCACGGTAAGTGTCAAAAACATGTCATATTACTACCCCTGCTGCTGCTGGCCATACTTACATGTCCCTGGGCAAGTCAGTGAAGGATACTTAGTAGCTCCTCTTGTATAATGCTTTGGGCCCAAAGAACTTTGTGTTCATCCTCTCAGGGGGTCCTCGTGGCAGCCCTGTAAGGGAGGGAGTGGGAGGATTCCAAATCCATTTCACAGATGAGGAGACCAGGGCTCCAAGGTGAAATGATTGCCCACTGGTCAAGCCTGTCAATGGGGAGAAGAGCTTGGCCTCCAGTCTCTCTTTTGGGCTGTCTGACCCAGGCTGGGGCGTGGGGGTGGGGTGGGGAGGAGGCCACTTCAGCTGATTCCCAGGTCTTTTGATCTCTGTTCCTTGCCCTACTGCCAATGGTGAAATCTAACATTATATAGGGGTGATTTCTTTTGATCCTATTAATGCCTAAAATCTTTAATAATGAAATTTTATCTATAGGACTTATGAAGAAAGGGACTTAATTACCCCAGTCCCAAATTTATCACACATCTGGATTCTTAATTAGTAATTATTGACAAAAAATGGCTTCTTGGGTTCTGGAGAAAGCTGAGCTTCTGGATTTCCTGTAGGATGTAACCGCAGGAAATTAACTTGACGCTTTCTGATGACATCATCTTGACCACAGCGCTTCCTCCAAACACAATGCTGTTTTTCTTGGCCTGGTCTGCAGACATTTTTATACTGTGTATATTATTATAAAGTTTGCAATTGCACTGATGTGAATTCCACCCAGAGTTTTTTGTGTGTGCGACTGTAATGAGGTAATTGCTTGACTTCCAGTAGTCCAGGAGGTTGGGTTAAAAGGTAAAAATGTGCCTTTGTACCAGAGAGCTGAGTCCTCCCTGGGAGTATGGGGTTAAGAAGGCAAAGGCTTGGCAACCTTTCCAGCAATGTGTGTGTCACAGGCTTCTGTGAAACAAATAAGATTGTCAAGCGAGAGACTCCCTCTGACCAGGCAGGCCTGGGACTCAATGGGAGAAATCGGTCAATAATGCTGGTGGGGCCTGGGTTTCTTTATTTCCTTTCGTGTCCTTGGTATAATAAATCAGGTGCCTGGGACCTTTGGGGGTTGTTAAGGGAAAAAAAAAGCCTTTCCTCCTTGCTGATGAAATGGCATGTTCGTCAGAATGACTTATGCTGTCTGTGAGGTACAGAAGCAAGGCCTTCTGCCCTCACAAATGCTCTCCTGCAGAAGGGAGATGGTGCTGCTGCCTCTGCCTCTGGCCGCTCTGTTAGGTAACCAGGAGTCCCTTAGCAGGGAGCTGCCCCTGGGGGAGGATTGGGGTTGGGCCAGTAGGGGTTAGGCTCAGTCACACTCATGGTGACCAAGGCCCTCTCTGGAGGCAGGATAATACATGCCTCCCCCCCACCCCACTTCCTCCCCTCAAAACCCCACATCGAAGCATTTCTGTCCAGAAGAAAGCTAATTAAAGTGGACATCCAGGGCGTGGAAAACAAGTCACCAAAGGCCCCTGTCCTGCTGATACTGTCTTGCTCTGGAGCATTAGGTCACTGAGCATTAGGTGTTCATCCTCTCATTTAAGCCCTACCAGGATGCTCTGAGGTCTATACTATAGGGATTCTCATTATTCCTGTTTTATGGAAAAGGAAAAAATAGATTCTTGAATTCTTAGACTGTACATAGTCCTAGCTTCTCACTTTAACACATAAGGAAACTGAAGGGTCACCCATCTGCTTAGTGGCTGCCAGGGTCAAGGCTGGTTATCTGCCTGCTAGGCCACACTGCCTTCGCTGCTGAAAGCACTTGGCCCTTTTAGTCCAATGGAAGAGAACGACACCAGCTTAACCAGTGCTATTCACAGGAGCAGTAGGCAGGGACTGAAGGGGAAGACAAGTTAGGGCTGCTCAGTGAGCCCCTTACCCTGGGGCCTTCAGACCTGGGGGGGCCCATCAGCCCCCTCAGTCTAGGCCTGGTACCTGGAAGAGACAGAATGAAGGCTGTCACTTGGCTGACTGGCATGAGGGGCTTGGGTGGGCAGAGATGGTCTCAGACTCCTGACTTCATACTTTGGGGAAGCTCGCCCTGTGGAGGGGTCACAGCAGTTTGGGGACTGGAATGGCTGCAGTGTTTTATGGAGAAGGGGGCCTTGGCCGGGTTCCCATTTCATGCCTTCCAGACCTTGAGGCATGGGTCAACCTGCAAGCAGGAAACTTGCTCACAGAGAAGATCCAGATGCGAGATCTGATCCTCAGAAACGCCCATGGCTCCTTACCTACAAGAATGCAGATGAAGACCTCTGGCTGGCGTTTCAAGCTTGTCCTCCCTGGGACCCTCCCCTCCAAGCAGAGCAGCCTCCTGTGCCCTGGCCCACAAGTCCAGTGTTCTGGGGGGACTCGCATTCTTGGGGTGCCTTGTGTTCTGGGGGCCTCGGCACTCTCATGGACCTGGATTCCCTCCAGTGCTAGTCAGGACCCCCTTTGTATAGGAAGCTGGGGGAGGCTCCCCCCTTTATCTGGCACACATTGTGGTTGGGAGTCGTCTCCCTCACTGGACCTCCCTGGACTCCTCTAGGGCAGCTCTGCATTTTGACCTTTGTTGGGCCTGGCACATGGGAAGGGCCTGATGAGTGCTTGTGATGCTGGTGAAGGAGGTGGCCTGGCAGGCAGAGGGAGCATGGCCTCCAGGAAAGAGAAAGGCGGGGCCTGACAAGCAGAGGGTTCTACAGATCAGGCCCAGTGTGAGAGCCCGGGTGGGTGTGTCCAGGCCCTGGCTAAGCTCTGGGGCTGCAGAGAAAAGCAGAAGACACTCCCAGCCCTCAAGCAGCTGACAGTTTGGTGGGGGAAATACAAGGAGACCATTTAGACAAATGAGGAGAGCATCATGTGCCCCAGGTGACCTCAGAAAGAGGGCGCTCCTTGTAGGAGGCTTGTCCTTGTCCTGAGCAGCTAAGCAGCCATGGGGATGTCACCACAAGCATTTCAGTGCACAGAGAGAGCCAGAAAGAACAGGATGAGAAGGGGAGGGGCGAGGGAATGGGCCCGTGGGAAGACACCTACATGAGCTGGGCAGTGGACCAAGCTTCTTCCCACCAGGCCCATGATGGGCTGTACTCTTTTGTTCTGCTCATTTTCAAGGATGGAAAAGACATTTGTAGGCCATAACCTAAACAAATGAGAGGGACAAGGGCAAAATAGCTCTTGCAGCTATGACCAGAGGAATTGTTACTGAGTGAGGGCTAGAGAGCATCGCAGAAGATAAAGCAGACAGTTCTGATTCTGTAAAATCGAAGCATTCATGCACACAAAAACACTGGTGCAGTTAAAGTTAGAAAGGAAAGAGTCAGCTCAGGGAAAACATCTTTGCATGTTTCTCTGACAGAGCTCTCACATCCAAGGAATATAAGGAATTGATTCAAATTTATAAGAGCAAGAATCATTCCTCACTAGATAAATGACCAGAGGACGTGCATGGGCAGCCTTCAAAGGAAGAAACCCAGGTTATCAATAACCATGTGGAAAATGCTCCACATCATTACTGATTAGAGAAATGCACATGAAAGCAACATCACACCCACCAAATTGCCAAAGATGACAAAAAAAGGAAATCGACAATTGTTGGAAGGGCGATGGGAAAACAGGCACATGAATGCATTATTGGTGGAGCTGTGAACCAACTGGTCCATCTATTCTGGAAAGTAGTTTGGAACTATGCCCCGAAAAAATGACATTATCTGTCTGTCTGTCTATATTGTACCACAAGAAAGGCATAGAAAAAACTTGAAAGACTTGTATAAACTGATACGGAGTAAATCATCAGAACTATCTCTTATTAAATTCTCTATTTGAGTGATGGCAGGAAAAACAACTTTGAAAGACTTAGGAACTCAGAAGACCAGAAATGACAATGACCCCAGAGAACTGGTGAAAAAGCATATGACTCACCTCCTTACAGATAGGAGCCATTACTACTAATAATACTTCTGCCACTGCTTCTACCACTACCACTACCACCACTTTAAAGTTTAAAAAGTTCCTCACATACGTTACCTCATTTAATCTTTGCAAAAGCCCCGTAGGAGGTAGGTGCTGTTATTACGTCTGTTTTATACATAGGGAAACTTAGGCATAAAGAGGTTAAGTCATATAGCTAGTAAGATCTGAGGTGGGATTTGAACTCAAGTCTTCTGACTCGAAATCCTGCAATCTGTCTGCTGCACCATCCAACTATATTCATGATACAGAATGACATAATATGTTTTTTTTTAACGTGGCAAATGTCAGAATTTTTTTTTATTATCCTATTTGTTAGAAGAAATTTTTATTTTTTTTTCTTTCTAATGGAAGCATGGTAAGAGGGAAGGGAGCTAGGGATGCCCTGACCCCAGGGAGAAAATGAGAAGAGAAAAGGAAAAAATTACAGAAAATATAACTTTGAAAGTTTCCTGTTGAATTTATTAAATGATTAAAAAGAAAAGCAAATTTTATGTAATGGAAATTCCTAGTGTCATATCCAATCCTTTCCTATTCTGCAGGATATATGGAAATGCTCATTTATGCAATGTTTTGTGAAGTTTAGAATAAAAATAAAATTAAATGAAAAAGATTTTAAGGGAAGACCTCTGTAGCTGTAACTCATGGAAACAGGACTCCAGCTTCTACCTTCTCTCTGTTGATTTTGGAGTCACCACCTCTCCATTGGATATTCTGGGAGGAAATGATTGTGAATAAGCTGCTGCCCATCCAATTGTATTTTTTATTAACATCTCTTTCACAAGCTCTTTAATAACTCTGTTCTTTGAGGCAAAATCCATTTGTTGTTAGGAATTAATATTAAAAACCAACCATCCTGGGTTTTAAGTGAAATAAAACATGTATGGTGTTGGGGAGGCCTTTTCCATTGGTGTTTCCACCCCAGACTAATGAGAGCCATTCTAAATGTCACTTTAGAAGGAATCTAAAGTCAGACAGGATGGATCTGCCACTTTAAGTGCCTGAGTATTAGCGTGTGGCAGCTAGAATATATATGGCTTTATGGTCACCAAAACCCCTTTCACCTCTGTTAGCTCATCTGATCCTCTAGGCAGTTGCAAGGTAAGTCTCTCAATATTATTCTCGTTTTTTACAGCTGAGCAAACTGTTTGGGAAAGTCACTTAGCCAGTGAATTTCCATTTCATAAATGGATTCAAACCCAGATCCTTTGAACTCTTAAGTCCATCCTTTGTCTAACAGCCGTAAATAGTACATTCTCTTCACTAATTCATAGCCATCCACATGTTCCTCTGCTGATCCCCAAATAACCGGGCAATGAAGAGTGGACTCTTTGCTGTAGCTGCACAGGTAGTGCACAGTCTTGGTCTCAACTAGCACTTTTTTCTCGTCTCCTGGGGCTGCACTTTTTGCTCCAGTCATCACTGTGCACCGAGTGAGTCTGTCTTTTCCCTCCCTGTTCTTTACAGCCTAATTCTATGGTTTTCTGGGAAGAAGAGTGAGGAGGGTTCCATTGGGAAATGTAGGTCATATAAAAACGGAAGATATCAATAGAAACTCATTTTAAAAATGAATTCCCTTCCCCATCCACCTCCTTCAGGAAGTCTTTCCTGATTAGATCCTCTATTCCATGACAGCCTGCTGACTTATGACTTCTGTGTATCCAGGCAGTGTCCAAATTACAAATAGGTTGTGTTTCCAAAGGCCGATTGGTTTATTTGTTTAGGTAAGTCATTGGTTTGAAATTCAAGACACATTTCCTCATAGAAACCATATGATAGGGACGGCTAGGTGGTGCAGTGAATAGAGAACCAGCCCAGGAGTCAGTAGGACCTGAGTTCAAATCTGGCCTCAGACACTTAACACAAAAAAAACTAGCCATGTGACCTCAGGCAAGCCACTTAACCTCCAATTGCCCTCCAAAAAGCAAAAAAAAAAAAGAAAGAAAGAAAGAAAGAAATTAACCATATGATAAACACTGTTTGGGTTCCCAGGTTAACCCACAAACCCTTGTACTCCAAGATGTTTAACTCTCCTTCTGGTCATGGCATGATCCTTTCCAAGCCCAATTGTGGTGTAGACTTACAGTCCAGAATCATAGAACATTAATGTTGGAGAGGATTTGGAACATTCTTGAGGCCAGCCCATCCATTACACAGATGAGCAACTGAGACCCAGAATATAAAGGGGTTTGTCCTAGAGGAGTTACTGGTACTGGCAGAACCAGAGCAAGAACTGAACCCAGGGCTCTTCCCCTCCTAAGAGCTCTAGAGGTAGCAGGTTCTCCCCACACCCCTCCAGCTTACACAGACGTGTATTGGATGGATGGAGCTTGTTTGTGATGCTATAGGGCTGAGCAAAGCAGACCTTTTGGTACCTCGATTGTCTCGATGTGTTTCTTACAGGTGTATGGAGGCTCTTTCTTAGCTCCATTTCCATCCATTTTTCTTTTTAAGAAAATAGAAATACTGAAGCCAGTGAAGCTGTGAGATGTCAGTGCTAGAGAAGCCTTTCCATGGAACGAAGGGTATCAGTCACAGAGGCCTTGTGGTTCCACCTTCTTGTGCAGGGGTCATTGAGTCCTCAGAGCCATGCCCATGACAGCAGAGTTGGTGGTTGACACCAGCCTGGGAGCCTGATGGACACTAAGCTTTTGGACATAGAAAAAGGTGCTTCTGAGACATCCTGGTTTTCTTTCTTCCTGTCACAGTGTGATCTGTGCCTCCTGCCGGGTGTTGCTGCATATACACAGACTGCCACAGTCAGGCGTGCATGAGCCTGGCCCAGTCCCAGATGCTCTGCGCCCTCCTGGTAGGTAATCTGTCACAGGCTTTGCTTCAGCTTTTTGGGGCCCAGTGTTCCCTAGCTTTGACCACTCATGGCTTGTGGAGTGAGAATTTATTTTTCACATGTAGGTGAAGAGTAAGTGGTTCTAATAGACTGGCAACCAATTGTTTATGAACTAACTAGTTAATGGGTCATTGAGCACCAGAAGCAACCTTAAAGGATTTGACGGCTGTGCCCTTGTCTATGGCTTTTCATGGTGGCTCAGAATTGGGCTTGGAATCAGCAAAACTTAGGTTCAAATCCTTCCGCTGACATCTATTAGACTTCTACTAAATTCTAGAAGGCTTGGGAGCTGTGGGGGAGGTAACTCCTAGACCCTCCACAGCACCTGTCTTCAATGTGCTGATAGACTGTGGTTCCCTAACCATATAGGGAGCAATTTTTCACAGAATGGACACCTTCATGCCACAGGGAGCAGAACTTTCTATTGTAAGAATATGTACATTGACTTTTGTTACCTCAATGCCAACCACTGAGAGTAGGCAGGGGAGCCTACGATCCCTGGTGGCAGCAGGTTGGCCCCCACCCCTACCTTGGGAGACACACCCTGGCCCTGCCTCCCTCCCAGCAGTCACCTCTGAGGATTGTGGGAAGAAGCTCTTGTCTCCAAAGTCCTTGGTGTTGTCAAATGGTCCAAGACACCAGAAGCTACTAGAGTTAGCATCTTGGATCTTTCTGTCTCACTATCAGCTGTAATTGCCTCTGTATGTTACAGCCCATCCTCCCATAGATGTGAACTCTAGAAGTTGTCTCACTTTTTCTATCTCCCATTTAGCATAGTGTTTTGCACCTTAATGGATGCCCCTTTATTCATTTCTACTACTTCTTCACTGTATGTGGCTCCTAGGCCAATCTGCCTTGATTATCTTCAAACCCAACATTGTCTAGAGTTTCCTTTTATCTGTGTGGCCCAGAGATGGGCAGCGACTGCCTTAGCTCATCCTTTGGGTCTGGGACAGCGCCAGAATTAGAACTCGGGTCTCTCCATCCCCCATGCTAGCCTTCTCTCCAACACCCCATCTCTTTGTTTTCTTCCATTTAAGGCCAAATTTCTTCTCTAGAGGCTTCTTTCAGTGCCTCATGGTGCTGCCTCTGGGCTGGTGGGCTGTACCAACAGAGAATCAACTCTGGATGTCTCTACTCTACTGATCTGATCTTGAGAAACCACTGCTGGGTCACCTCAGGATCTTCTCCATCTTCTGTACCCAGGCATGTGGTTTGGATCTCATCCTCATTACCTTGCTATGTCCCCTACCCTGGCACCCCAGATACACTTTTTCTTATGGCTCACCTTTGGGACCCCACCACCTCCGACAGGAATAAACAAGGTGCTGAATATAGAGTGTGAATAAGGTATGGAATAGGTAACTTATTCCTGCACAGAAAAGAAATGCAACTCTAAATCAATATTGATTAGAGAAATGAAAATTAAAATAACTCTGAGGTACCATTTCACACCTATCCAATTGGTTAATAAGACAAAAAGGAACGATAAATGTTGGAGAAGTTGTGGGAAAATTAGAACGCGAATACATTGTTGGTAGAGTTGTGAACTGATCCAACCATTCTGGAGAGCAATTTGGAACTATGCCCAAAGGGCTTTAAAATTGTGCATACCCTTTGAACCAGCAATACCACTTATACGTCCACATCCCAAAAGATCATGAAAACAGAAAAAGGACTCAAATGCACAAAAATATTTATAGCAGCTCTTTTAGTGGTGGCCAAGAATTAGAAATTGAGGGGGTACCCATCATTTGGGGAATGGCTAAACAAGTTATGGTGTATGAATGTAATGGGATACTATTGTGCTATAAGAAATGAGCAGATGGATTTCAGAAAAAACTGGAAAAACTTGCATGAACTGATTCTGAGTGAAATGAGCAGAACCAGGAGAACATTGTACACAGTAACAGCAACATGGTGCGACGACCAACTCTGATAGACTTAGCTCTTCTCAGCAATACAGTGATGTAGGACAATTCCAAAAGACTTATGATGGAAAATGCCATCCATAACTGGAGAAAGAACTATGGAATCTGAATGCTAATCAAAGGAGACAATTTTCTCTCTCTCTCTCTCTCTCTTTGTTTTCTCTTTCTTGTGGTTTTCCCCCTTTGTTCTGATTCTACTTTCACAACATGGCTAATGTGGAAATATGTTTAATATGATTATACATGTATAGCCTGTATCAGATTGCATGCTGTCTTGGGGAGGGGGTGGGGAGAAAGGGAGGGAAAAATTTGGAACTCAAAATCTTATAAAAATGAATGGTTTTTTTAATTAGATATTTTTATAATTTTTATTTAACATTTGTTTTTAATAAAAGTGAATGATGGGGCGGCTAGGTGGCGCAGTGAATAGAGCGCCGGCCCTGGAATCAGAAGGACCTGAGTTCGGAGCCGGCCTCCGACACTTAATCCGCACAAACAAAAACCTAGCCGTGTAACCTTGGGCAAGTTACTTAACCCCAATTGCCCTAAAGGGGCGGAGGTGGCGCAGTGAGTAAAGCACCGGCCTCGGAGTTGGGATGACCCGAGATCAGATCCGGCCTCAGAAAATGAGCACCCACGCATAAATCAAATGACTAGCCGTGTAACCTTGAGCAAGTTACTTAACCCCAATTGCTTTTAAAAAAAAAAAATAAAAGTGAATGTTAAAAACTATCTTTACATATAATTGGAAAAATAAAATACTATTAGTGGGGGAGGAGAAAGAAAAAAGAAATATAAAACACAGGGTTCTAGAAAATATATTTGACAAAATAAAAGAAGTTTCAGTAACTGCAGGTATGCTTTTGCATGAGGAGACCCCTCAAACATCATCAGAACAGAAAGCATGGTTGAGAGGCTGACTTTGCACTGTGGTTCTGCCTTGTCCCAACACTTACCTCCAATAGTTTCAGATCCATTCCTGCCACTGCCACACCTCTATCCTCTCATTGGACTCACCAGTTCAGCCCCAAGTCTGGGCACCTTGGGAACCATGTTTGGTCACTTAACACAGGAAAGGAAAAACAAAGCATCAAAGACATCTGGGGGCTGAAGGGCATGTCCACCAGACTGACTCCACCCTCCATGTGGGGACCGGTTGTGGAGTTGGGGAACAAACACACCCTCCCACCCTGTTCTCCCAAGTCTAGAGACCACATACATGACTGGCCACACAGATGGGGTACAGCCAAAGCCCAGCTAGGAAGCCATCTCTTCTTTCAGAAGGTCCATTGAGCCATTGGTTCCTGTGTAGCCGAGGCCAGTACAAAGCTGGGGAGGTTCTCAGGGAGTTTCACCACTTAAATAGCCATGGGCTAAGTCTCCATGTCCCTGGAGTCCCCAGGAAGTTTCCAGGGAATCTGAGCATGTGCTCTCTGGGCTGGTCTGTGTAAGCACTGGAAAGGCCCTTTGATGTGCCATGTGTCTGCCCTGGTCCTAGAAGAAGCCATAACCAGGCTCACCCACCACAGCAGCTTGTGAGGCCACTTGAGACACTGGGGGCTGCTGGGAATTGTACATTGATGAAGTGATGAACGCTGACTTGGAGAAGCTTGGGGCTGAATTGTCCATTTTGGTCATAATGTAACTTTTGGCCTTCTTTCTCTTCTGGTTCTGATTATGTGGGTGGGAGTAAGACGATTTTCCCACCGGAGAGTTTTCCTTCCCATTGTCAGAACTTGGGATTTGTTCTGTATAAAACAAATTGGCTTTCCCTCCCTTCATTAAAAAGCAAACAGACTGCTTGCAGGCTTTCTGTCTGTGAAACACCCTTGACCTACAGTCCTGCCCCAGCCTCTTCTGATAACAAGCCTCGCACCAAATTCTCCTTCCATGAAAAAAGATAACTCACGGAATGCCTCCCACAGCAACCTCATGAGATGGGAGGGAGGTGAAGACAAGTATTGTTACTCCCATTTGAAAAATGAGGAAACTGAATCTCTGGGATATCAAGTAAATGCCATAGGAAACAGCAGAGTAAGCTCGCCAGCCTAGGCCTTCTGGCTCTGGTTCTGGGGCTCTTGGGGCTGTAGCCTGCTGTCCTGATGAAGGCTAGTAAACACAGCCAGAATGGGCTTCTCTCTTCTTTCCATTCCCCATTCGTTCCTGGGGTCAGAGAGCTCAACAAAGCCCCTTTCTCTTGTGTTGAGCACTGTGCTTCATTGGAGGTCATGGTATACTTTGAATAAACATTAGAAGACCCCATTCTCAGCGGCCATTTTTGAACTCATTGAAATGCCCATCGCTCAACTTCCTTGAAATGAAGTATTGAACTAATAGTCCCAGTGAGAACTGCACTTCCTTTGGATCAAAATAATTCAAGAAAAAAAAACTGAGAAGAGTGTTGGGAGATGATCAGGATGTTTGATTGGGCAACCACGTCCTCCTGAAGGGCCCAGTTTCACCCTGTCCCTGACACCTCCAAAGGCCATCAATACCACAGAGAATCAGCAACGTAATGGCTCCTTCATCTTTGGGGCTTTCAGACGCCTCCTATTATGCCCTGCATTTAAAAATAGCAGGGAAAAGAAAGAAAATCATAAACTAGCGATAATAAAATTAGTGCTTGCGTGAAAGCTTGTTGCCAGAGACCAGTCTTTGGAAGGCCTGGTGCTGCCAGAAGGCCCTGGGGGTTGGCAGAGTACTTAGGACTGAATTAGGGGCTTTATTAAAGATAGAGTATCCCCTTTCTTGAACATTTCTGAGTGTGAGGAAGGAGGCTTTCTTTAAATGATCAAAGTTGGTAGGAGGGGAGAAAAGGATCCTTCTGTTGGGATCATGGATAAATGCACTGACCTTTCTTCCAATAGAAATTGAAGCTAAAACAAAATAAGTTTGGTAGAAGGAGAAATACTATTCCTTTTTTCAAAGAGATCAAGATTGAATGAAGGGTAGACAGAGGGCTGACATGTGGAGAAACGAGATGTCTGGAGAAAGACCAACAAGGAAAGAGCAGACATTAGGCATGAAGGTGGGCTGAACATCAGAGCTTTTCCCATGAAAAACTCACTTGTGGGAGGCCTGGGATTCTCATTACCTTTGGAAGGGAAAAACAAATTCTCTCTGAGAATCAGATGGTTTCAAGCCACTGGGTCACAGAGTCAGCTATGGTTCAGTGAGACCTTGCCTCTTAAGTGTTCTTTATTTTGGCAATTGGCTTGAGTTCCCACATAGATTCTTAACATATATGAATCTTGAAGTCACATGTGCCTGAAAGGATGTGTTTCAGTGACCTGGATGACAAGATTTAATTTAAGATCTTGTACCTTTTCTCTTTTAAGTAATTTATTCACCGAGTCCAGAAACATCTTTGCTGCTGGATTTGTGCTGGCAGCTTGCTTGCTTGTACAAGTCATTGGACCCAAGAGACTGATCATGTCTGTCTGCAGTGCTCCTATTTTCAGGGGTGATGCCCAAAGCAAGCCTCTGCCTCTCAGGCTCCTTTTCTTCTCCCCACCCCCAATCTGGTGAATATGGAACCATTTCATGCCATCATTAAATCACGTATTATAATAGAGGACTGAATTTGGAATCAGGAGACCTGAATTTGCATCTTGGCCCTGCTTCTGACTATGTACCTGACTTTGCCTCAGTCTGGTCCCGTCTTTGAGGCTTGGTTTCCCCATCAGTGAAATGAGAGGATCTGTCTACATCACTGCTAAGATCTGGCTTTCAGCAGTACCATCATCATCATCCAAACAGTGACCTTGGTGCAATCAGGACAGTTCGATTCTTACACAAAGTGTTCATTTAAATAAACCCTCCATCAGATAACCTTGGCCAGCACAGCACTGATTACTACCCCCCTCCCTTATAATTGTGTTCCTGCACAAAGTTTGTTTCTTTGTTTTAAACTGACAATAAATGGCCCGAGATTTCTCAGCAGCCTGATCTGGACATGCCCTTTAGGTTTTAAGTGAATAAAATACTGGATCAGAAACTTTGAAAAAGCCATTTAAAATGGTTTTACTGCAGCCACGCAAATGGTATTACAGCCCTCATCCCCCTCGCCCCCCTGCTACATGAGTATGTTGGGTATAAATCATTTCAGATAGATGGCAAACACAATGAATGAAATCCCAAGCAAACACCCTCTAATCCACTGGAATGTAGAAGCCCTGTAATTGACTCTATTGACTTTAAAATTTCTGGGGAATGATGCTCTCTTCTGATCAAGGACCAGCCTTTTAACTCATGCATATTAATATGATAATATTCATAGTCCTCGGCTTGATTTCTATCATGCCTTTACCCTGAGGAGTTTCAAGCATTTTCCTTGTATTGTCACATTTGATGCTGGGAGTCCCAGGTTTCCCTGGGTTTTCCTCTTGCCATACTTTTCCTTCTCTCTCTCTCCTTTCCAAGAGTATTTAGGATTTATATACAAATGTATGTAGAGCCATATGATTACAAAACATTTTTTTTCTAAATGCTAGGTCCCCAAAGGGAGAAAAAGATAGATTGGGAATATCATAGAAGAAAATGGTGCCTGCTGGTAGAGGCCGAGTGCACACCTGCTCATGGACTTTGACTTGGATGGGATCCTAGAGCTCTAGCCCAGGGCCCTCATTTAACAGATGGGGAAATGGAGGCACAAAGAGAGAAGAGGCTGGTCCAGGGTTCCCCATCTGGCAGAACTAGACCATGAGCCCAGGTCTGTGGCGCCACAGGGTCCTCTGGTGCATCACAACCTGTATGCAAGATAAGGGTGCCATGTTCCTAGGAAGGAGAATGTGGCTCAGAATAGTGAAGAGCTTGTTCGAGGTCAGGGTGATATTGTCATGTAGCTGGGACTGAACTCAGGCCTAACACTCCAAGTCCAAGCCTCTTGTGGCTACTCACCACTGCCAGTGAAAAACCCAGCATCAGTAGAAAGAAATGTCCTAATCTGAAGATTCATTGTTTGGGTCTTGGAGCATTGTTCTCCATTCCCTTCATCTCCATTTCCTATAAGGGGCCTGGCATTGGCAGCTCTGCCTCTGTGTCCAGGCAGGTAGTTTGTCTTACTCCTTTTGGATGGACTTTGCAGCACCTCAAGTTTCATCTCCCTTGATTTGCCAAGGTTTGACTCTAGGATGATGGTGCTGGCCATGCCAGGAAGTAGATGGAGAAATCAAGCTGCTTCTTGGATCATGGACCCTTGCTTTATGATCCCCTGTAACAATGGGGGAGCCAGATAGCTGGGTCCTTTCAGGGTATTGAGTGTGGCCTGATGGGGAGAGAGCCCTGGGCTTGGAGTCAAGGGGACCCAGCTTCGTGTGGACCTTGCCATTTACCACTTGTATGACCTTGGACAAGTCACTTGCTCGCTTTTGTAAAGTGAAGACTTTGGTTAGCATGTGCACATAGAGCACAGGACTTGAAATCAGGGAAGACTTGAGTTTGAATCCTGCCTCCGACACTTAGCTATATGACCTCCTGAGGACTTAGCTATATCCTCCTGAGGAGAAGCCAGCACCATCATAATGAAAACCCTGTATGATCACCTCATTCCATTCCTTGTACCCTCTCAAATGGAAGGCACCGGGCCAGGCATTGGGGGCGCATTTCTCTAGAAAGACAATCACCTCATGAGCGATGTGGTACAAATATTCTCTAAAATGATGCTCTCGTCACCATTTTTCAGCTGAGAAACCAGAGGCTGCCTGAGTTTGGATGGCTTGCCTAAGGTCACACCACTGGCTGGTGGAGAGCCTGGACTCTGAGAAAAGCAACAATAGAAATTTCTGAAATACTTGAAAGCTACAGAGCCCTCACCTGTGTGATCTCATTTGATTTCTGCTAAACTCATCTTTTGTTTTGTTTTTAACCTATGAAAACCCAAATTGGAGGGTTTCAGCATTTAGTATTATGGTGTCCAGCAGACCAGTGGAGTCAAACTCAAGTAGAAAAAATGGATACATTGACATAGGAAACCACAAAATAACATTATGTTTTGTTGTATTTTTATTTGAACTATTTCCTTAATTACATTTTAATCTGATTTCCTTGCAAGTCCTCCACCTATCCTTTGGCTGCATGCTTGATACCTCAGCATTAGAATGAGGACCTTAGTTAAGTTGGGAAAGTTAGATTGTTATAAAACTCTTACATCCAAGTAATTAATAACAACATGTCCCCACTTTATAGGCAAAGGAAAGTGATGGTCAGAGAAGGGGTTATCAGTAAATCCCAGTCAAGCCAGCCTCAGACTCGGGGCTTTTTTTTTTTTAATTTATTAGTTTAGCTTTAGTTAACAAGATTCAATTCCATAGTTCCTTGAGTTTCAAATTTCCTTTCCCTCCCTCCCTCCACCCCCACAAAGGCATATAGGCCAGTATAAGATCTGCAAATACTTTCATTATTAGACATTAGTCCAATTACAAAGGCGTATTGTACTAAATGGGATGAAAAATGGTAAAGAAGAAATAAAACCAAACAATGAAAAGAAAGATCAATTAGTTTGCTTCCATCAGGATTCAAGCTCAGTTCTTTCTAGTTATTTCTCTGGATGTCGCATCTCTCTCCTTCATGAGTCTTTCGAGATTGACTTATATCACTGCATTGCTGAAAAGAGTCCAGTCTGTCATAGTTGGTCATCACACATATGAAGTGTCTGTGATTGTATACAAATTTCTCCTGGTTCTATTCTTCTCACTCAGCATCAGTTTGTATAAGCCTCTCCAGGTAAATATGAAATCCGTCTCCTCCTCATTTCTTATAGCACAATAATATTCCATTACATGCATATACCACAATTTGTTTAGCCATTCCCCAATTGATGGACACCCCTTTAATTTCCAATTCTTTGCAACCATGAAAAGAGCTGCTATAAATATTTTTGTACATATGGGTCTTCCTCCCTCTTCTATGATCTCTTTGGGATATAACCCTAGAAGTGGTATTGCTGGGTCAAAGGGTATGAAATTATTTATAGCCCTTTGGGCATAATTCCAGATTGCTCTCCAGAATGGTTGGATCAGTTCACAACTCCACGAGCAATGCATTAGTGTTCCAATTTGCCCATATCCTCTCCAGCATTTATCATTTTCCTGTTTTGTCATCATAGCCAATCTGCCTGGAGAGATGTGATACCTCAGAGTTGTTTTGATTTGCATTTCTCTAATCAATAGTGATTTAGAGCATTTCTTCATATGCTTATAGATATCTTTAATTTCTTTCTCTGAAAACTGCCTATTCATATCCTTTGACCATTTATCAATTGGGGAATAATTTGTATTCTTATACATTTGACTCAATTCTTTGCATATTTTAGAAATGAGTCCTTTATCAGAGACATAGGTTGTAAAAATTCTTTCCCAATTTCCCATCTCCCTCTTGTAATGTAACTAATTACATTGGCTTTGTTTGTACAGAAGCTTTTCAATTTAATATAATCAAAATTATCCATTTTGCATTTTATAATGCTCTCTAATTCTTGTTTGGTCCTAAAGTCTTTCCCTCTTCACAAATCTGACAGGTAAACTATTCCTTGCTTTCCCAGATTGCTTACAGTATCATCCTTTATACCTAGATCATGCACCCATTTAGACTTGATTTTGGCATATGGTGTTAGATAATGGTCTATGCCCAGTTACTGCCATACTATATTCCAGTTTTCCCAGCAGTTTTTGTCAAATAGTGCATTCTTATCCCCAAAACTGGGGTCTTTGGGTTTATCAAACAACAGATTGCTATATTCATTAACTGCTGGCAGACTCAGGACTTTTAACCCCAGATTCAATGTTGTGTCCATTTTTCCATGAGCAATAGACAAGGTACTCTCAGGGAGTGTGATTAAATGTTAGTTGTTTTCTGTTTTCCTCAACAATCTTACAATTCTACTCTGAAAGTAGGGATCCCCCGGGGGGTGGCTAGGTGGCACAGTAAATAGAGCACTGCCCTGGAGTCAGGAGGACCTGAGTTCTAATCCAGCCTCAGAAACTTGACACACTTACTAGTGGTGTGACTGTGGGCAAGTCACTTAACCCCAATTGCCCTGCTTTCCCCCCTCCAAAAAAAAAAGAAAGTAGGGATCCCTGGAAATAGTCCAGATTATAAGTAATGCCTGGTGAGCCTGTGTGGCCCCAGATCCAATTCTGACTATTTGCAGAGACCTAGAGAAAGTAGTGCTCCAAGTCAAAAAGCATGTTTTTATCTTGGCCTGATCTTTTATTCATTATGAAGTGTGTGTGTGTGTGTGTGTGTGTGTGTGTGTGTGTGTGTGTGTGTGTGTGCATGCGCAAGCGCCATGGGATCTTGGAGCTGGATGAGCCTTAGAAGTCATCTAACCCATCCTGTTATTTTAATCAGTCAGTCAGCATTTATTAAGCACCTCCTGTGTGCCAGACACTATGCTAAGCACTGGGAATATAAATGTGAAAAGAAAAGCTTGCTCCTGCCCTTGGGGAGCTTACAGTCTGGCCAGGGTAGAGCCTCCTCCTATGGAGGCCAGCCCAAGAGCTCTTCAGGGGCAGAGGTGCTGACGAGGTGCAAGGACTTCACTAGTCACCAGGTTCCAGTGCTGGAGAAGGCCAGAGGGAGGGCCAACAGCCAGGGGAAAACCAACATGGCCCAGTGACTCAGTTTCTTCATTTTAGAGTAGAGACTGTGCTCTTTGATTAATTAGTGATCTCTTAGAGCAGCTTTCAGATGTCAAATGCCAAATAAATGCTTAATAATTAAGTCATCTGTAACGTTGCAGTTATCTGATAAACAAGCATTCCTAAAGAGGAATACAACCAAATTTCAACATGTTTTCAAGTGGCTTCATTTCCTTCAAGATAACTCTGTCGACTTATCATGTCTGTCCCCAGTGGCCAGAAGTAGGATCAGAGAGGCAGAATTCACCAGGCAGCACACAGGGGAGGGGTGAGAGGGTGGGGTGGGGGGCAGGGGGAAGTGAAGTTCCTGCAGAGGTGTCTCTAACAAGCTGTCTTGTGTGTGTGTGGAGGGGGAGAGTTAGCAGCTTGCCAGCACTGTTAGTGTTCATGGACAGTCTGAGAAATCTCCAATCAGGTCTGTGCAGAAAGAGTGAAAGACCTTGATCCCTCCTGATCTTTTGGATTCCCAAGTCTATCCCTCATGTACCATGTGCATTGTTAGATTGGCCTCTTCCTAAGAATGTTGTCAGGTGCCAGGCTTTGGGGGAGCATTCCCAGAATCCCTGTTGCAGTCTGATCTAGAACACATAGCAAGTCTAGAGACCTGGGTGGGATGCTGGTGAGCATGGGCAAGCTCCTTGACTCCCCCAGAGCCGGATTCCTCACCGGGGGCTTTGGATTTATTTTTGGTTTTTTAAAACTTATTTAACCAGCTGTCCATTTATCTCTTTAGTGTTTCTTTCATTTTCATATTTTTCCAATTACATGAAATAGCCATTTTTACTTTGTTTTTTAATATTCTGACAACTATATTACATTATAAATAGTTTCCTTTGGAATCCTCTATATTCTGTGCATTTAAAGACACTGATCTGGGAAGATAGCCCCAGGCCTCACCAACCTTCTGCTAAACATCACCCAACAGTTGGTTATCCTGTCTCAGCTTGGAGATTTCTAATCGAGGACCCTCCCCAGGCAGCCTGGTTCACTCTGGGGCAAATCCAACAGTCAGGCAGCTTCCACAACTTTCTCCTAGGTATGTCCTCAAAGGGAATTCCTCTTCCCTAGGAGAGACTTTATTTCTTTCTCCTTCTATACTGTCTTTTGTAGTGATTTCATTAACTCCCATCACTTTAATTCTCATCTCTTTGCAAATGATTCCCAAATCTATATATCTAGCCCTCTTTCCTGAGCTCCTGTCCCACATCCCCATATGCCTTGTGGATGCCCCAAACTCAACATGTCCAGAACAGAACTCATTATCTTTCTCCCTAAACCATCCCCATCTGAAATTTCCCTATGATGGTCAAGGACTCACAACCTAGGAGTTAGCCTGGGCTCCTCACTCTCTTTCCCCCTCCTGATCCAATATGGTGCCAAGGCCTGTTGATTTCACCTTGGCAGCGTCTCTGTAATGTGTCCCCTTCTGTCCCCTGACACTGCCCCCACCCTGGTGTTGACCCTCATCATCTCACACCTGGACCACTATAGTAGCTGCTGGTGGTGGTGAGTGATGGGGTGGTCAGCAAGCCTCGAGGCTCTCCCCACTCCAGTCCATCCTCTACCCTGCTATCAAAGTGATTTTCCTAAAGAATAGGTCTTTCCATCTCTCTCTCTCTCTCTCTCTCTCTCTCTCTCTCTCTCTCTCTCTCTCTCACACACACACACACACACACACACACACACACACACACACACACAAACATGGATTTGGATTACCTTTGGGATCAAATATAAAATCTTCTGTTTGGCCAAAACCTGTACAGCTAAAAAGCTGTAGCTTTAGGGAGAGATGCTGGTGTGTTTATTGCCTTTGCTCAGTAGATAGAAAAGTTGTTTCTAGAGCTCTCCCCTTAGAGGTTCTCATCAACACTGACTTCAGTTGATACATACTATTATTTTAACTCGGTGAAAAATATCAGTATCAGACCCAAGGGAAAAGACTATTAGTTTATATTAACTCTCAGCGACTAGAGACTTTGAACCCATAGGAGATTTAGTTTGAGATACTTTGAATGAATGATAGTAGATCAAAAAAATTGGATAATAGATGTTCCTTTAAAGGCTACAACATTAATTTTGCCCTGCTGCAGTGCAGAAAATTCTCTTTTTCTAGTTTAGTGGCTCAGAACTATATTTGCATAAAGTCTAATTTGCAAAGTTCTTAGCGGTGGAAACAAACAAAGCTAATGGTTGAGTCAGATAGAGATATAGGGTTCCCTGCTGTGGGGTGGCAAGGAGTGGCTTTAGCAGGTTCCCTGCCAGAGCCACTGACCGGATCCAGTAAAGGAGATGTGAATACTGACTTTCTTAGGACCGCTTCCTACTGACTCCCTGCAATGTGCTCTTGTAGGAAAAAACATTAGACTTGGATTCAAGGACATGACTCTTCTCCTCAGTCTGTTTGCTCATCTTCCGCAAGGCGTTGTGAGGGGGCCACAGGAGATCAGGTCTGGGTTGCCTTTTATTCCAATGAGATGATGCACATCAAGGTGTTTAGGTTACTCATGTGAGAATTATTATTAGCAACAAGAAACAAGTGTTGGCGTTTAAAATCTGAAGATGTTTCTTGTTCAATATTCATTGTCAATACTGCATATAACAGCATGTTATAACTAGGAGAGACTTTAGAATAATAGAGTCATAGGATGTCAGAGCTGGAGGGGCATAGAACAAGAGATGTCAGAGCTGGAGGGGCCTTAGAACTGAGAATGTCAGAGCTGGAGGGGCCTTAGAACTGAGAATGTCAGAGCTAGAGGAGCCTTAGAACACAGAATCAGAAGTGAAAGAGGCTGCTGAGGTAATTTTCTTTTTCCCCTCAGATGTGACAGATTTTTATGTCTTGTGAGATTATGTCACAGAACAGAAGATGGCTATAAATAAGGCAGGAACTCCTTTAGTTTGCAATAAATAATTACGAATCTTCCACATCTGCTTTCTGAAGCATTCATCTTGGGAAATAAAGTATTAAATGAATATATCAAAGTTGAATGAAGATATTTTGGCAATAAACACAGGCAGCCAATTGGTTGCTGTTAGTTGTGTCCTAGGGAATTAGAGGCTTTGGGCCTAGAAGTGGCTGACTCTGAGATGCTTCCGGCCACATGGTTTCTCACTCTTAATTCTTTTGGAAATTTCCTCAGAGAAAAAGCATGTGATCTAGTCATTAGAGTGGTTCATGCCAAATCTCTAAATGTCTTTAAAATGCAGGGGGGCACTTTCAGAGGCAAACAGTGGGAGCATCTCATCTGACGCTGCCATCATAACTGCTCTTCCCAGATTCTAAGCACCTGGCTGTATTTCTGTATCTCTCTCTCTCCCTCTCTCTCTCTCTCTCTCTCTCTCTCTCTCTCTCTCTCTCTCTCTCTCTCTCTCACTCACCCTGTCTCCCTCTCTCTCCTTCTCCCTCTCTTCTCACCCCCATATTTCCCTCTCTCTATCTCTTTCTCAAAATCCAGCTGCAGAATCAACCAGCCAACTGGTCTTTCCTGGCTGATGTTCTATCAGTTGAAGCTTCTGAGTCATTTCCAGAAAAAGATGATTTGAACTGAGAACCCCTTCAGCAGCCTAGAGCCGATCCCTCACCCCACTGATATTTGTATCACAGTTAGAGTGACCCTACAGTCTCATCTGCACGGCCTCACGGTAAGGCTGATTTACGAGCAGGGCCTCTGCAAGTTTGCTTGGGGGAGTGTGTCTAACATTGTGGCTAGATTAGGAAATGGCTCTCATGCAGTCTGAGCCCTCACAGTGCTCATGACAGAGTGTGTCTGCTGTCTGATCACCAGCCTCTTTAAGAACAGAGAAGAAGCTCATTCCTAGGAAGCTGGACATTAGGGAGTGAATGATTTGGCCTTGACAATCCAGGAAACCTCAAAAATTAAAAGACAAAATCCCCAAATCCAAAAGGAAACAGCCCTTAGGCCTGTGTGGCCCTTCTGCTTCCACAGTAACAGTGGTGCCATAGTGGCAGAGAGGACAGAGGGTGCTAAGAACCCCACAGGCAAACATTGGAACTCTAAATGTCAGGTTTTTGTCCAGTAATCTGTGGGCTGGCCTGTGAGTAGAAGAACTGATCAGGGTGTGATTGGAAATGGAGGGGAGCTGTTCATGTTCTGTAGGGAGCAGATGACAGGGGGATGGTCCAGGTGCCCACCAGAGGCAGGAGGTGCATGGAGGAGGAAGAGAAGGATGCAGGGAAGACCCACATG